>VMDO01026747.1:0-26255 GCA_007922755.1 Pedetes capensis
TCTCCCTTTCTCTCTCTCTCTCTCTCTCTCTCTCTCTCTCTCTCTCTCTCTCTCTCTCTCTTCCTCCATCAACCTGCCTCTGGTGACCTTCTCCATCTCTTCCTAGATAATTCCAAAGCCTCTGTGTAGCTCTCTGCCCACCGGTCTTGGGCATCCCCAGGCCTTTTTATAATGTCATAGAGTGATTTTGCTAAAAGGCAGTGGCCTCTCCGCCCTGCTGGCAACCTTCCACGCCTGCCTCTCCCCAGCAAGTGGGGAAAGCGCTTGGCCTGGAGTCTGGCCGCTGCCCTGCCCTCCTTTCCCAGCATTCCCTGCCTTACCCACCAGCTAATGCAACTGTGTGGCGCTCTCCAGAAGCGATGTCATGAACAGACATCGCTGCGGTCTTCACGCTATTCCCTCGCCCCAAAGCGCTCTTTTCCCTCCTTGTCACTAAGCTGATTTCGACTCAGCCTTGAAAGATTTTGTTCAATTAGCACTTCCTGCAGAAACACTTTATGCTTTAACAACTTTGTTCTCTTAAATGTGTGTGTTTAGAAGTGCACAGACACAATCATTGCATTGTTGTTTGTGATATAAAATAAAACTAGTCAGTTAAAAATGCCCATCACTTAGGCACTTATTATGAAAAAACATGGTGCATACATGCAGTGAAATAGCCCGCAGCGATGACAAAGAAAGAGACACAATATTTTACACAGTACTTATAAGACCAGTTCAACCAAAATTAAAAAGCAATCCCCCAAATCAAAGGAAATTGAAACAAAGAATAAAACTGTACAAGTTGGTGCTCAGCCCCCAAGACAGAAGTTATTTCATGTTTCAAATGATTGAAGGCCTGGTATCGCTCTGTCATCTCTCTTTCTCCTCCCTCTCTCTGAAATAAAGCACTCTCATTATACCTGAAATACTTAACAATAATTCCTTACGACATTTAAATAACCACTGTTCAAATTTCCCTCATTCTATTCCCAAAGACAAAACAATGACAAAATAAATCTTAACTATTTCAGAAATCACACTCTTAATAACAGCGTTGTTATTGTTATTTTGAAACAGTTCTGACACATCACATAAAGCAAATAAATAATGACATTAGCCTCATTAGAAACAAGATCTTTGGCATAAGAGAAAAGAGGTACAAATATAAAAGCAAAGATTTTATATGGTACAAACTAAACACTTAGAAACCTAAATTTAAATTGGAACTAGCATTATAAATACCTGGTATGATATGTTTTCTCTTAGCAAAACACACTTCCTAGGCTGAGCCCAGTGGTGCGCGCCATTACTGTCAGCAGCTGGGGAGGGGTCGCAGGTTCAAGGCCAGAGGCAGGGTGTGTAACGTGGCGGACCCTGAATCAAAAATAAAAACTGGGGCAGCGGCCCAGTGGTAGAGCACTTGCAAAGTATGTGCAAGTGTGGGAGGCCCTGGGTTCAACCCCCAAGAACAGAAAAAAAAACAAAAATTTATATATTTTTTTATATTTTATATTTATATAATATATAATGTACAAATATAATTTTACATTTATATTTTATATTATGTATAATATATATAACTCAAAATCATACACACACACACACACACACACACACATATATATATATATATATATATATATATATATATATATATATGCCTGCAGCTGTAGCCCTGTGGCATCCGATCCCGTCAGACCTCGGAAGCTAAGCAGGGTCGGGCCTGGTTAGTACCTGGATGGGAGACCGCCTGGGAACGCCAGAAGCTGTAGGCTTGGGAGGCCTACAGCTCCCCCTCCCCTTTTGGGAGGGCAACCCCCTGCCAAAAATCAATCTGGCATTGAGAACCCTATGAACAGCAGAGAAGCACTGACAATAGTGTTTCCCCTGTTGTACAGAGGGTCGCTATGAATCGGATACCGACTTGACGGCACCTAACAACAACAACAACATATGTGTGTGTGTGTGTGTGTGTGTGTGTGTGTGTGTATACACACATATATAATTATTTTTAAAAATCACTTCCTGGCTCCTTCCCCTGAAAAGCTCTGGAGCCAGGGACTGACCCAGCAGCAGGGAGCAGCTGAGTGTCCCAAGGGACATCTCAGAACACCACCATCCACGAAAGGAGCAGAGGTGAGAGAAATGGCCTGGGCAGAGGAATAAGGAAAAACCCTGAGCTGTCCTGTGAGGCCCGGTCAGAGAACACTGAGGAAATGTCCAGAGGACACAGGGGCAGCTTCAGAGCTCCTCTGAGCTACATCCGGGTGACGTGAGACAACCCTAACAGCACTAAAAGACTATGACGTGTTAAGCAAGCCAACGTGCAAGTGCACATCAGTGTGAGTGACCAGACAGTGAGTGGATGGACAGATGGACAGAAAGGTTCCTTACAGTAGAAAACCAGGTATCAATAACCACAGGAGGAATATTTATGGAATTGGAAATTCACCACGTGGTAACCGCTGTAACATTAATTGACTTAGACGGGAGTCGTGAAAGGATGCTTAGGCTAAGGGGTGAAAACTTGAGAATGCCAACACATTTACAAAAAACCCAATTAGCTCTCCACACCGGCCTTGCCAATTAAAAACCAGGGGAGCCAGGCTTCACGGCACATGCCTGTGTTAATCCCATCCACTCAGGAGGCATAGGCAGGAGGATGGCAAGTTCGAGGCCAGAGGCAGCCTGCATAACTTGGGAGACCCTGTCTCAAGATAAAAGAATAAAAATATGAGGCTGGAGGTGTGGCTCAGTGGGAGAGCTGGTGCCTAGCATGCACAGTGCCCTGTGTTCATCCCCCAGTTCTGCAAAACAAACAAATAAACAGGAAAAAAAAAAAAAGCCAGGAGGGGATTGTAGCTGTGCAGTGGACAAAGCTGGCAGACACCACCTTCCCTGAGAAATCAGGGTTAACTTCGCAATGGGACAAGTGCTCAACCCCTGCTTCCTGATAGGACGCCCTGAGAAGAAAGAGCCCAGCGTTGCCCTTGCGTGGTTCTGCCAGCATTGTGCAGCCTCAGCTGAATCTTTTTGTGTGTGTGGTACTGGGGGTTGAACCCAGGGCCTCACGCTTGCATGCTTTGCAAGTGCTGGACCACTGAGCTGCACCCCCAGCCCTTTTTTTTTTTTCCTTTACTTTTTGAGACAGGGTCTCGCTAAGTTACACAGACTTCCTCTGGTCTCGAACTTGCAATCCTCCTGGCTCTGCCTCCCAAGCCGCTGGGATTACAGGCGTGCACCACCACGCCCAGCTAGTGACGACTAAATTAATGGACAACGGAGCAGAGGAACGATCAGACAAATGAAAACCAAGCAGCATTCTACAAAGTCATAACTCAAAAGCACCGTGTCCTGAAAGGCTGCGGTACATCGAGGTACTTTGCCGCCTTCGAGCCAAGAACAGAGTGCAGAACCCGGGCTGGGGGTTCTTGTGGCTGGAACATTAAGTAGAACCTGAATGATGTATGCAGAAAACATTAGAGTGTTTCTCATTGCCAACTGACTGACTTTTACACCCGTACTTATGACACAGAATATCATCGCTTTTAGAAAATCCACACAGAGGTGTTTGAAGGTCAAGAGACACCAAGGGACAGCTCAGTCTCAAATATTTCAGAAAAAGCATGCTATATCCAAAGAGCATGGTAAGGATGCTGTAGGGAAGAGATCTAAGTTCAAAATACAGGGACATCTTCAGGACCAGAGAAGAACGAAAGGGAAAGCAAGCACAGAGTCAAAGAAATTAAGAGACATTCAAGCCTGCAGCCATAGCCCTGTGGCATCCGATCCCGTCAGATCTCGGAAGCTAAGCAGGGTCGGGCCTGGTTAGTACCTGGATGGGAGACCGCCTGGGAACACCAGAAGCTGTAGGGTAGGGAGAAGGACCTGGCAACCCCCTCCCAAAAATCAATCTGCCATTGAAAACCCTATGAACAGCAGAGAAGCAGTAACAATAGTGTTTCCCCTGTTGTACAGAGGGTCACTATGAGTCGGATACCGACTCGACGGCACCTAACAACAACAACAACGAGAGACATTCGAACAAATGCAACACATGAAGCTGGTTTATTTCACCAAAGGAGTAAAATAACAACAACAACAACAATAATAATACAACCAGAGACGCCGATTGTTTCACTTCCGTAAGGCATAGCAGCAAAGGGCTTCTGGCATAGCAAGAGCGTCTTGCCAAGCCAGATGCTGACACGCTTGTGGGTGAAGCACAGTGTGTTTGTATATGGCCTCGGTGACGTCACGGGGAGAGGCAGGCCATGGGGGAAGCTTGAAGACAGTGAGGGAGGTTGGACTGTGGTGATGTGGAGAGACACGCAGGGCACACGGTGAAATGAGCAAAGTGTATGCATAGCGTGTGCAAAGGCCCCAGATGACAGATACATAGAGGATTTGTTGTTGTTGTTAGGTGCCGTCTGACTCATAGTGACCCGACATACAACAGATGAAACACTATTGTCAGTGCTTCTCTGCTATTCATAGGGTTTTCAATGGCAGATTGCTTTTTGGGAGTGAGTTTCCGGGTCCTTCTCTGAAGCCTACAGCACCTGGTGTTCCCAGGCGGTCTCCCATCCCAGAACTAACCAGGCCTGACCCTGCTCAGCTTCCAAGATCTGATGGGATTGCAGGCCACCGTGGTATAGCTGCAGGCTATAGATGACTTATCGATTGATAAATGGCAGATGATAAGTAGGCAGGCAGGCAGAAGATAGGTGGGTGGGTAGGTAGCTAGATGGATACACACACACACACACGCACGCACACACACACACACACGCACATACACACATACACACGTAGACTGCAAATTTTGAATTTCCTGAATTATGCAGGTCTAAGCAACACAGAGAGAGATGGATGTGTGCTGCAGATGCACAAGAACTTTCTAGAGAGGTGCTATTTGTTGGCGGTCGTCACTTCTAAAGACCAGGGGTGGGGAGAAAGGTGATATCTTTTTTACACACCTTTCTACAGCATTGGTAATTTTTCCACGACAGGTAGTAATTTTACAATTTAAAACTAATTTACATTTCCAAATGTGATAATATTTTAAAAACTGAAAAAGCATTCATATCCTACAATAGAAGACTGATTAAATAAATTAAAACGAGCCCAGACAGCTGAGCACTCTGACTCAGCCATTTAAAGACAGACGTGGGTCTGCTTTAATTGTCACTGAAAGATGTGAACAAAGATGGGGACAAGGAGACAAAATGATGTGTGTCACCGGGCCCCAGATTTTGCATCCACCTGGACCTATGCTGGCAAAAATGACTGTTTCCAGGCAGGACTTATGTGTGATATTCTCTCTCTCTCTCTCTCTCTCTCTCTCTCTCTCTCTCTCTCCTCTCCCTTTCTCTCCCCCCTCTCCTCTCCCTCTTCTCTCTCTCCTGCTCTCCCTCTTTCTCTCTTTCTCTCCCCTTCTCTCCCTCCCTCTCTCTCTCCCTCCCTCTCTCTCTCTCCCCCTTCTCTCCCTCTTTCCCTCTCTCTCTCCCCCTTCTCTCCCTCTTTCCCTCTCTCTCTTCCCTTCTCTCCCTCTTTCTCTCTCTCCCTCCCTCTCTCTCTCCTTCTCTCCATCTTCTCTCTCTCCTTCTCTCCCTCTCTCTCTCTCCCTCTCTCTCCCTCTCTCTTTCTCTCCCTCTTTCTCCATTTCTCTCTCTCCTTCCTTCTCTCTCTCCCTCTCTCTTCCTCTTTCCCTTTCTCCCTCCCTCTCTCTCTCCTTCCCTCCCTCATCTCTTCCTTACCTGTATTTTCAAAATTATCCTTCATGAATATAAGCTAATCCTGAAATAAAAAACTAATTAAGCTGAACATGACCCGTTGTTCTATCTTTTCCCTCATTCCCCAAAACAACAACATTGCCTCCAAATCCCCATCCCCTCACTGCCTGGCAGAGCTGGGCTTGCTGAACATTTGCCAATCTGAACTGAACTGGTTTGTCCCAATTAGTGAGGAGTGGACACTTGCGTCGTGTGACAGACATATGGTCTATTTCTAATGAACCGAGCCCATCTGCTCTGTAGCACCCGCTACACAGATCCATCCCGTCCTCCGGGCTGAATATCTGCACATGAGCACCTCGCTGCGTCTAGGAGATGAAATCCTGCAGAAATGGAGGCCCCGGAAGCTGACGTGCAGCACGGGGGAAGCACAATAAAGAAAGAAGTACCTCGCAGGATGGAAAGGGCTAGAGGGAGAGGTAAGCACCTGGGAGACCCCAGGAGCTGGCGCCACCTGGGGAGACCAGAGACCACAGCTGCCCTGAGCCAGGTTGCCGGTCTGCAGCCACAGCTCACCTGAGATGGAACGGATACCCCACAGGCGGCTTGCAAAATCAATGTTAATGAGACATGGAAGCAACCGTTCAAGTGCATTAGCTTCCTGGGGCTGCTATACAAATTACCACATGTATGGGGCCTTGAAAACAACAGCAAAGTACTCACTCACAGTTCTAGAAGCCTAGCCCAGATGCGGTGGCGCACACCTGCAATCCCAGCGACTCAGGAGGCAGAGGCAGGAGGATCGCAGGTTCAAGACCAGAGGCAGCCTGTGCAACTTAGTGAGACCTTGTCTCAAAATAAAACTAAGAAGTGATAGAGCATTTGCAAAGTATGTGCAAGGCTCTGGGGTCAACCCCCTGGTACTGCAAAACAACAACAACAACACACCGTTCTAGAAGCCAGAAGTCTGAAAACAAAGGGTGGGCAGGGCCGCCCTCTCTCTGAGGACTCCAAAGAGGATCATTTCTGCCTCTTCCAGTTCCTGGAAGCCCCAGACGGTGCTAGACTGGTGGCCCCCAGGCCCCCCGTCACTGCCTCCATCTTCATGTGGCTTCCGCCTCTCCTGGGGTTTTGGGCTCATCCCAATCTGTGTGATGCCACCTGGATCCTTGCCTCACCCACACCCAGAGCACCCATGTCCTAACACCACTGCATTTGGCAGTTCAGGTGGACAGGAAGTCCTCGGAGGTCAGTATTGGATGACATCAAATTTCCAGGACACAGACACCACCTGGCCTTGGGGTGGCACAGCATCCCAGGTGAAAAAAACATGAAGGAGCAACAGGCTCGTGGAGTAGAGACACAGAGCAGTGACAGGGACCGGAGAGGAAGAGGCGACAGTCATGGCCAGTGCTCTGAGTGGGTGGGGCTGGGCGAAAGTGGCTGAAAGGCGCTAGAGAGTCCCACGGCAGCAGGAGATGCTGCTGGGCTGGCTGGGAAGTGAGGGCATAATGTGGGACTGCTGCAGACCCCAGGAGGCCCCAAATCAGCCTGCCCCTGCCCAGTGCCTGCGCACCACCCTGAGCCACGGCACAACCCTGGGCAAAGCACTGCCCCTCTCCAGGCCCATTGAAAGACAGGGTGGATGTTTAAATGTTTTGTAATTGTTACAGTAAGACTCATTACCATTAATCCACCTCAAAAAACTCCCCCTGGCTTTGAAGACACTTACCCCTTCGTTCTCGCCACTTCCTAAAAGAGTTCTGGAAGTCCTCCCCAGAGCATCAGTAGTTGTGCTGTCGAGTCTGCCCTCCGTGTCAATCACTTCAAAACATTTACCTTGCATGGTCAGTTGGCTTTGGGGAACAGCCAGAAGTCGCCAGATTGGGATGAGCCCGAAATCCCAGGAAAGGCAGAAGCCACATGAAGGTGGAGGCAGTGACTAGAGCCTTGGGGCCACCAGCGCAGGATCGCCTGGTGCCTGCAGGAGCTGGAAAAGGCAGAAGTCCCCAGATGCAGTGAGTGAGGTGGATGGGGACAAACCGTAAGGTTTTCCTTTCACAGCTCTTCGGGTGACACGGAGTGCTATTGTGGTGGAAGGCGAAATTAAAGATGCTCATGCAAGAGGAGCTTCCAGAGCTGCTGCCGGAAGCGGCAAGAAGGATTGGACGTGTGTGTTTGAAGCCAGAGAGCATACTTTGAGGGGCATTCATGGCAATGTGTCTTTTACCGAAATGTTTTTTAGACATTAATTTTTACTGTAATTTTTTAAACAGTGACTGTACTTTTTGCTCATAAAATAAAGACAAAACTGACCTCACACACCTTCAAGGGCTCCTGTGAGAACGGAATTACGGGATCTTGGGAGTTCCTAAAGCGCATACCACTAATCAAACAAGAGGGGGCTTTCCCATAATCATTGTTTATTCTTGTCCCTGTCACAGGCTTCCCATTGGTCCATCTTTCCAAGCCTTCACCAGGAAGAGAACTGATTTAAAGTTACAGGCAGTTAATGTGGTTTATGAGGGGCTCTGTACCTCTCACAGGCTGTTGTTGTTGTTAGGTGCCATCGAGTCATGTCCAACTCATAGTGACCCTCATAGGGTTTTCAGTGGCTGACTGTTTCAGGATTGCCTTGGGAGTGGGTTGCCAAGTCCTTCTCCCATTTTTGCGGTGCTGGGAATCGGAACTCGGGACCTCAGAAACTACAGAGCGGCGCTCTACCAACTGAGCTAAATCCCAGCCCCCTCTCACAGGGGGAAGCATAAATCCGTGGGATTTTACCACCCACCTGCTAATCGTGCACAGGAAGTACTTAGCCTGGGCTGAAGGAGCACTGAGAGCCACAGAAAATGCTGCCAAGCCTCGTCCCACATAGCCAGGAGGAGGACATAGTTACAGTAACGGTCACAGCAGGACACCCCCACAGGGAATCTGGGACATTGGCCTGTGGCCAGTGTCTGCCAGTCCCTCACTACTTTCTTCCCAGCCTGGTCAGGCCGTCTCCTGGAGATGTGGTGAGGCAGGTGCCACCAGCAGGTTGGCATTAGTATCTCCTATCTGCTACTGTAGGCTGGGATTTAGCTCAGTTGGTAGAGCACTGCGCTGCAGTCTCTGAGGTCCCAAGTTCAATTCCCAGCACTGCAAAAATGGGAGAAGGACCTGGCAATCCACTCCCAAGGCAATCCCGAAACAGTCAGCCATTGAAAATCCTATGAGGGTCGCTATGAGTCAGATACCCACTCGATGGCACCTAACAACAACAACAACATCTGCTACTGTGTATTTCTGCAGTTCGGAAGTGTTACTGATTGGCAAATTCAAACCCATATTGTCCTTAATTCGAGGTTAATTACATATAGCCTTTCAAAGGAGGCAATCTTGTTAGTTTTGATTTGCTTCGTGCAGTTTGAAGCGTGTCTTGGGAGACTGACTCTATTAACGTGGAGCACAGGGGAGAGATCGGCTCTTCCAGCCACGTTACATGCATTTTATTAGCCGTGGCCAGCCCACGAGGATGCAGGGGACCACCTCCAAGATCAACAGGCTCCCTGCCTGCCCTCCAGGTCCAGTGCTGGGTATGGATCGGACGATTGACCAACACTTGCTGGAGGAACACCTCAGAGAGCAGGAGATCCGTGGACAGGCAGGAAGTAACAGGGAGCCCTAATGATGTGCGCCGTCCGCCAAGCGAAATGAGAGCAGAGAGCACCGTGCCCATGCATGCAGCTCCCTTCCTGGAGGAGGTCAGCCCACTCAGCCCAGGGCCCTGCGGGGCACAGGACTAACTCTGGGGGACAGGGGAGAGTATGGCTGCGGCCACCCACCCTTTCTCGCAGATGGTGAAACTCACGGGTGCCATGGCGTGGGCACAAACAGCTGCATCGACGAGCGCCACTCTCTGTCCCAGGCTTGTCCTAACAGATGGGAGAGCAGGCAAGGAGCGACGGTGTGGCCAAAGTGGGAAATGCGAGCAAGGACCTCGAGGCCCCAGAGAACAGTGTGTCAACCGGGAAGGGTGAGTGGATCCAGGCCCACTGGCAGAGGGAGACACAGCTGACCCTGTGTCAGGGCCAGACGGGGCCTGGCCAGGCCTGAGGGCCATGACCAGCAGTTAGAGCTTTATCCGGAAAGGTGTGCAGGGTCCCCGGGCCCCACATACGGACCCATGCATCTGGGGTCCTCTGCCAGCTGGAGGGGGATGGGCCACACACTGAAGAAGCTCCCAAGGGCAGCCGGATGGGAGAGACCACCAGCTCCGGATGACACCCAGGCTACACTGCCGCCCAGGGCATCTCTGGGAAGTGTGACTCAACCACAGCTGGGCGGCTTGGTTCCAAAGTGGCCCATCCTGCCCGCTCCCTGCTACAGCTGAAGGAACCGGGCTCAGGCTCAGGTCCTCGCTGGGCTCGCCAGCAGATTAGAAAACTAGGCCAGAGGAAAACAGTCAGAGCCCAGGCCTCCGCCTGCCCACTCGGACAGAGGAGGGGAAAGCAGCAGTGAGCTGCCAGGACAGGCTTGGGGGCCTCCGCTGACCACTGAGGAAGCCAGAGGTGCAGCTGCCCAAGGAGTGTAGACTGGGGGATGGATCTTGCCTGGACCTTACCACACCAAGAGCCGGCGTCCTCCCACTGGGCTGGGGTGCTCGGAGAGTGGGATGAGGAGAGTGGGGCCACTCCACCACACTGCAGGGGGACCGACCACACACTGAAGAAGCTCCCAACAGCCGCCGGATGGAAGAGACCACCAGCTCCAATGACACCCAGGCTACACTGCCGCCCAGGGCATCTCTGGGAAGTGTGACTCAACCACAGCTGGGCGGCTTGGTTCCAAAGTGGCCCATCCTGCCCGCTCCCCACTACAGCTGAAGGAACCAGGCTCAGGCTCAGATCCTTGCCGGGTTCGCCAGCAGAGTTACAGTTAGAACACCGGGCCAGAGGAGAAAGGTCAGAGCCCAGGCCTCTGCCTGCCCACATGGACAGAGGAGGGGAAAGCAGCATGGAGCTGCTAGGACAGGCTTGGGGGCCTCCGCTGACAGCTGGGGAAGCCAGAGGCGCAGATGCCCAAGGAGTGTGGACTGGGGGACGGATCTCACCTAGACCTTACCACACCAAGAGCCAAGAGCTGGCCTCCTCCCACTGGGGCAAGGGTGCTCGGAGAGTGGGATGAGGAGAGCGGGCCGCTCCACCACACCTCAGGGAGTGGCCGAGGCCCCTAGAGCCAATCGCCAGGTCTCCTGCTGGGACAATGCTGTGATGTTCTGCCTCAGCCCATGGTGCCTGGGGACCGCAGGCCACAGTGCTATGGGGTGGGCTGCCTTCTTGCTGCTGGTCACCAGGAAGATCCGGTCCTCTGAGCGTCAGAGGGTGGCTGGCCCTTTGCATGGGTGGAGTGATGTCGTGGCTGCTCCTGCCTCCAAGGGTGGAGGCACAGCTCCCGAAGGAGGCCACGGCCCCTCTCTCACCCCAGGACGTTTCTGCCCCCTGGGGTTCTCTTGCTACCCACAGCATTGCTGCCTGCATGGGTCACACACGTGGACACCCACCTGCTCTGTTGTCCATTAGTTTAGTCGTCACTAGCTGGGCATGGTGGCGCACGCCTGTAATACCAGCAGCTTGGGAGGCGGAGCCAGGAGGATCACAAGTTCGAGACCAGAGGCAGTCTGCGTAACTTATCGAGACCCTGTCTCAAAAAATAAAGAAAAAAAAAAAAAAAAAAACGAGCTGGGAGCACAGCTCAGTGGCCCAGCACTTGCAGAGCATGCAGGCGCAAGGCCCTGGGTTCAACCCCTAGTACAAAAAAAAAAAAAAAAAAAGTAGTCATCACTGGAAGGGTTCAGCCCACGCTCTGCACAGGTCTTGGCTCATCAGCTCCCAACGGAGTGGGGCCAGAACAAGGGGCGCTGCTCTCGGCCCACGGGAGCCAGGAGGGCAGAATGAGGTCTCCACAGCCCGAGGGGCTGCGCTTACAGCCATCCCACGGAGGACGAGGCAGCTGGGACTCAGGAGCACATCACTCGTCACTCTCCACAGGACATGGTGGTCACCTGCTCTCTCGCCACCTTTGCCCATGACAAACACACAGGACCCCCGGAGCTAGGAGCCCCCAGGCCAGCCAGGGGCGTCTCAGGCTACACACAAGCCTGAGTCCAGCCCAGGCCCTGGTTCTGCCTCTCCACCCAAATTGCAGAAGCCGGTCCCTCCCCTGGGATGCCGAGGACAGAAGCCCCACAGCGGTGCCTGTCCTCCCCTCCACAAAGCTCCCTCGGGTCTTTCTCCGTCTCTGCTGAGACCCAAGCCTCAAATCCTCCCCCAGGGGCCGAGACGTCTTGGAATCGGTGCACACGACAAGGCCCAGGGCAAAAGTCCAGCAGGACTTCGCACTTTACCCACCAGGGACGAGGCCGGGAGAATGACAACCTCAAGGCTGCCAGGTGCAGGCAGCGACTCAGAGCCCCAACCTGCGCACTCGATGCCAGGAGCGCTGTCCATGTGGCATCCACCGCCAGACTGTGGCTTTGCTCCGAAGGAGGTCTCCAGCTCTTCCCATGTAGGAGGGCCAGAGTTTCCCTCAACCCCAAGGCCGACCAGGCCCTCTTTTCCTACCTACCCTCAGCACCTCACGTTCCCCACTTACAAAGATCATCTGTTTATAACAGTACAGAGCTCATCTTGCCTGTGAGACCAAAGCTCCGAGAGATTCTGCGTCATGTTTATACTGCTCTCCAGGAGACCCTCTCAGTGCCTGGCTTGCGATGAGCATTCAGTGGATGTTGGTCAAATAAATGGAATGACAGTCTACACGGATGTGCTATTTGGTGCTTAGAGAAACCTGACTATCAGCTTTGTCACTTCAAGGGTTTACGCCCACACAGGCAATGGACTGACTGTTAAGTATTTAGCACCTGGTACTGGTCCATCTGGGGGCCACTGGGTTCCTGGGACTCTGTCTTCTGTTCTGTGAGCTTATAGGTCACCTCCAGCCATCATTTCCGCCTCTCAGGCAGCAAGACTGAACAGAAGGAGCAAAAAGAGCTTTCTACACTCTCTGCGGGCTGGGATTTAGCTCAGTTGGTAGAGTGCTGCTCTTCCATCTCTGAGGTCCCGAGTTCGATTCCCAGCACCACAAAAATGGGAGAAGGATGTACCCACTCCTGAGGCAATCCCAAAACAATCAGCTATTGAAAACCCTATAAGGGTCACTGTGAGTTGGACACGACTTGACGGCACCTAGCAATAACAACAACCCTCTCTGCAAGAGATGTGGAGAAATGTGCTATGATTGGGATCCCAGTGTCCCCCAAAGGTCATACGTCTGAATGTTTGGTCGCTGTGGAACTTGGGGAGGTGGGAATCCTAGCTTTTCGGAAGTGGCTCCCTGGGGGCGGGTCTTTGGAGTTTATCCCAGACTCGTGGTTCTGATCACTCTCTCTGCTTCCCGACCACCATGATGTGAGATTCTCAGCCACGAGCCCTGCTGCCTGGTCCCACCACACCTGTCCACTACCACTGACCCTCTAACCATGTTGTTGTTGTTAAGTGTCAGATGGGGGCCAATTCATTGCAACCCTACATACAACAGAACAAACACTCCCCAATGGACACCGTGCCATGCCCACGAACTTTTTATAGTTACGCCTATTGCTATGTTGTTGCTGTTGTTGTTGTTAAGTACCGTCAAGTCGAGTCCAACTCATAGCAACCCTCATAGGGTTTCCAATGGCAGATTGTTTCGGGATTGCCTCGGGAGTGGGTTGCCACATCCTTCTCCCATTTTTGTGGTGCTGGGAATAGAACTCGGGACCTCAGAGACTACAGGGCAGCGCTCTACCAACTGAGCTAAATCCCAGCCCCTTGCCTATTGCTACAGCCCCCAATAAATCTTTTCTCCTGTAGGTTTGCTTTGGTGGGCAACACACCAGTTGATACAAAACATAACATTTTTAAATCTGGTCACATTGCCTCCATGACTAAAATCAGGCTTTTCTCACCAAAGAAGAAAGAAAGAATGGAGGTGAAGATCTTTACCCCAGGAGCACTTACTGAGCACCTACTGTATACAAGGCACCTAATTTTTTTTTCTGGGGTGGGGTACAGGGCCTCACTATGTTGCCTAGGCTGGTGTCCAGTTTGTGAGCTTGGATGCTCCTCCCACCCCAGCCTCTGGAGCGCTGGGACTACAGGTGTGCACCACGGCTGGCTCCGGATTGTTAATCCCCCGGTGACCCAACTGTGTGATTCGGCTGACTCAGTCTGTCATTAGCCACAGTGAGTGCTGGGCCCCTGTCCTGTACATCTTGTAAGAAGCTGCAGAACAAGACCAGGATGGCAGGGGCTCTGCCCACAGCCCCTGGGCCTGGCTGGAGAATAACTGACCACCCGTCCACCCTCCTGTCCCCTGCACAGAAGCCCCCACCCCCAGGGCCCTCCGCTATGCTCTTCACACCACCCAAGCCCTTCAGGAGACGTCCTGGCTGGGGACACTGCCAAGGGAGGGCTGCCCAAGGTGGCCGGAACAGGGGCCCCCCAGCAGCCCTGCCAGCCTAGCTGCTCCCCCAAACAAGCTGGGGCTGGAGGGATCCCCTGGGGCAGCAGTGTAGGAGAAGAGGAAGGAAAATGAAGCTCAGGGAGACCGAGGACCAACACAGGACACAGAAAGACAAGGTATGGCTGTCACGGGGGGGGGGGGGAGCCCCCCTTCACCCGTTGGTCCCTAAACTTTTAGCAGATGCCCACATGGGCAGATGCTGGGTGAATGTTTTCCACCTCCTGAGTGAAGTCTAGCTGGGCCGTGGAGAGACACCAGGTGTGCACACCGCAATATCAAATGTGTAAGCACCAAGAAGGGAGCGACTTGTCAGGTGTGGTGGCGCACGCCCGTAATCCCAGCGGCTTGGGAGGCTAAGGCAGGAGGATCTCAAGCTTGAGACCAGAGGCAGTCTGCGTAACTTAGCAAGACCCTGTCTCAAAAAGTAAAAAAATAAAAAAGGCTGGGGGCACAACTCAGTGGTCCAACACTTGCAAAACATGCAGGCACGAGGCTCTGGGTTCAATTCCCAGTGTCGCAAAAAAAAAAAAAAAAAAAAAAAAGAAAGAAAAAAAAAGAGGGGAGCGACTGAGCCCCGGGGCAGGGAGGGCTCCCTGGGGAGGGTGAAACAGGATCCCACGCCCACGTGTGAGCACCAGACAGGTGTCACGGGTGGCAGCCCCAGGCCTGCCCAGCAGGGGCAGCACAGGGCTGAGGTGAAGGCCGCTCTGTCTCTAGAGAACCCCACAGACACCCCCGCCTGGGGGGAGGCAGTATGGTGGATGTGGATTTGGGATTTCAGTAGGTTCGTGAATCACCAGATGTCATTCTTTCAGGATGATGAGGCCTATTACAGAGCTACCATCAGTGAGAGAATGTGGGGTCAACCCCAGGACAGAAAAGGGAGCCCAAGAGAGACGGAGTGTGAGAGACAGAGAGGAGGAGCACAGGGTGGAGGGGACATTCCAAGGCAAAGGGGAAAGGGCAGGAATTATTTCAATCAATATCATAAAAACAATTAGCCATTCAACAAAACATTGAGACAACGTATCTTTCACACTGACACCAAAATGGATCCCAGAGGAATAGAAGATTTGAACTATTTCTGAAAGCTTAATCCGCAAGGCAATATTTACTCTGATAATCTGTGGAGCAGGTGCATTTCTATAATCCCCAGGTGAGACAGGCTTTTTCTGTTCCTGTCTCCACTAGCAAATTTATAAAGCCGCAGAGCAGTAACTTCACTGCATAACAATGAAGCCTACATAAGAAAGTTAAGACCATTAACAAAATTAAAAGACAAACTGGTAGGCAAAGGATTGATCTGCTTAATATTCGGAGAACTTTTGCAAATCACTTATTAAAAAGAGAAGGACTGACACACAAAAAATCAGCCACAGACTTGAATATATGAAGTATGTTCAGCCTCAGGGATATCAAAGAATTATAGGGTAAAACAAAACAAGGCACATTATGTCCACTGGATTGGGCAAGATTCTAGAGAATTATAGACTCTGGTATAGTCCTCACCTTACAGTGGTTTGACTTTTGATTTTCAAATTTATGATAGCGTAAAAGTGATACAAACCCAGTGGACATCGTACTTTCACCCAGGCGCCGTGGTATACACTTGTGATCCTGTTACTCGGGAGGTGGAGGCAGGAGGATGGCGAGTTCACATCCAGCCTGGGCTACAAGGAAAGACCCTGTCTAAAAAAGGAAAAGAAAAGAAAGAAGGAAGCAAAGAGGGAGGGAAGGAAGAAGGAAGGAAGGAAGGAAGGAAGGAAGGAAGGAAGGAAGAAGGGAGGGAGGGAGGGAGGGGAAGGAAGGAAGAAGGAAGGAAGAAAGGAAGGTAGGGGAAGGAAAGAAGGAAGAAGGAAGGAAGGGAGGTGAAGGAAGGAAGAAGGAAGGAAGGAAGAAGGAAGGAAGGAAGGGGAAGGAAGGAAGAAGGAAGGCAGGGAGGGGAAGGAAGGAAGAAGGAAGGAAGGAAGAAGGAAGGAAGGAAGAAGGAAGGAAGAAAGGAAGGAAGGGGAAGGAAGGAAGGAAGAAGGAAGGAAGGGAGGGAGGGGAAGGAAGGAAGAAGGAAGGAAGGAAGAAGGAAGGAAGGAAGAAGGAAGGCAGGGAGGGGAAGGAAGGAAGAAGGAAGGCAGGAAGAAGGAAGGAAGGAAGGAAGGGGAAAGGAGGAAAAGGGAAGGGACGGGACTTTGTGTACAACAGAACGAAACCCTCCCCAACACCGCTGTGCCCTCGCTTCTCTGTTATTCACAGGGTTTTTGATGCCTGATTATTTTGCGATTGTTTTTCGGGACTGGGCTGCCAGGTCCTTCTTCCATTTTTGTGGTGCTGTGGATCAAACCCAGGGCCAAATGGATTAAGGGCTGCTATGCTCCTCATTCCTCAAGGCTGCTCCACCAGGAGGCCAGGAGGGAGCAGCCAAGCGTGCTCCACGGGAGGACAACGGGGTGAGCCAGCAGGGTGGGCCCCATGCCTGGAGCTGAGTGGACACATCGGCCTGGGTTAGGGAGATGGTCCCAGCCCACGTGTATCTAAAACCACATCCTCCAACTGTGTCAGCGGTGTGGCCAATGTCTTCATCTCCCCGTGTCTGTCTTCTGAGTTTTGTTTGTCTGTCTTTTGTGGGTCAGGCCTTGTACTGTCAGTGTCACTTGCACTTGAGGGATGGGACGAGGCTGGGGCTGCCCTGGGAGCGAGGCCAGGCTTGCCTCTGCGTGGACACGGCTGAGCGCTTTGCTTAAAGCACCCAGCTCATGGCAGCGTGATTCACAAAAGCCCACACGTGGACACCAAGTGTCCATCAACAGACACAGTGTGGGCTGTGGAACAGGACCTGACCTCAAGAGAGAAAGACATTCTTAAAACCTTCTACAACCGAAATGAACGTAGGGGACACGGTGCTACATGAGCTAAGCTGCCCACGAGGGGACGTGAGCCATTCTTACAGAATCAACCTAGTATAGCAGGAAGCAAGACACGTCGGAGAGAAAGGGTCACCCAAACACCAGCGTTACTTAGAGGAAGGGGCTTTTATTGCTGGCGGAGCAGTGGTGGGCTCAGATCCCAAAGTAGCCGTGCTCTCTGACTTATTATTTCCTGTCCCTTATACAGGACTTATGGGCTGGGATTTAGCTCAGTTGGTAGAGCACTGTGCTGCAGTCTCTGAGGTCCCGAGTTCAATTCCCAGCACTGCAAAAAATGGGAGAAGGACCTGGCAATCCACTCCCAAGGCAATCCCGAAACAGTCAGCCATTGAAACCCCTATGAGGGTCGCTGTGAGTCGGATACCAACTTGATGGCACCTAACAACAACAACAACACAACAACATACAGGACTTACAGGCTAGTAGACAGAGGGGGTCCTTTTGTTTCTCTTTGATTGGTTAAACAGTCTGCAGGTGTTAACAGAGCAAACTGACAGCAGAAAGTCCTTGGCTACAAAATCTTTGAAGAAACAACTTCTAGACACCAGGGGCCGTGTCCACCGGGGGATTTTCTGCAGCGCCTCTGTGTTCAGAGAGAGGAGCTCCTGGCGGTCCCTACATAAGCGAGTGCAGTCCTGGTCTTTAATCAGAGAATAAAGAATGTAAATTCCTGAGTCTTAAAGGAGCCAGGGCCTGGTGTGGTTTAATTTAGGTTCTCTTTTCTCACTGGAGAGGCAAGCTCATAGAGTCTGAAAGCAGAGCAGAGGTCACAGGGGCTGGAGGGCGCTGGGGAGCTGCTGGTTAATGGGGACCAAGTTTGGGTTCGGGAAGGTAAGAAAGTTCTACGGATGATGGTGCTGAGCGCTACATGACTGTGTGTGCGCGCTTAACGCGCCTGGGCTGTGCATTTAGAGAGGCTTCAAATGGCGAGTTGTGTGTTGTCTATATTTTATCGCAATAAAAATTAAGGGCCTTGGGAGTATGAAAGGTCTTTCCAGGAACTAAAAGTGAGGTGTGAGGCAGCTCAGCAGGAGGGAATCAGTTCCTGCCCGTGGTCTTCGGTGAGGGCAGTGGCCCTTCGCCCTCTCTGGTGGAAGATTCACTAGTGATGAGCAGCTTGCTCTTTGCTCCTGTGCTGCCAGGAAGCTCCCTGCATAGAAACATATTTTGGTTAGGACTAGAGATGCAGCTCAGCTGTATAGCACTTGCCTAGCCTGTGCAAGGCCCTGGGTTCTGCCCTCAGCACTAAAATAGAAAGATATTTTGTGGTACCGAGCACGGTGGCTGCAAGGACAATGAGCTCAGGCACTGCCTTGGGGTGCAAGAGCCCCGGGGAGGGGGTGTATCCACATGGTGGTGCGCACCTGTAACCCCAGCAGCTCGGGAGGCAGAGGCAGGAGGATCGCAAGCTCAAGACCAGAGGCAGTCTGCGTAACTTAGCGAGACCCTGTCTCAAAAAGTAAAAAAAAAAAAAAAAAAAAATGGGCTGGGGGCGCAGCTCAGTGGTCCAGCAATTGCAAAGCATGCAGGCGTGAGGCCCTGGGTTCAACCCCCAGTACCAAAAAAAGAAGAAAAAAAGATATTTTACTAGGTGTCGGGGTACACTCACATGATACCAGCACTGAGGAGAGAGGCAAAGATTGCAAGTTCGAGACCAGCCTAGGTTATATAGCAAGTCCCTATCTCAAAAACCTAAGTGTGTGTGTGTGTGTGTGTGTGTGTGAAAGAGAGAGAGAAAGAGAGAGAATTTTGCTTGTCATAGTTTCAAGTTATCCACCTACCAGATTATCACTGCCAGAAGCATTATCTATGAAAAAGAAGACATCATCCAAAGATGAGGGAAAAGTGCTAATTAGAATGTATTTCTTATATCGTTTAGTCTGTAAGTGTTTTAATTATTTCCCTAGAAGCCAGAAAGATTTTTGTGGATTTTTAGCAGGTTCATTTTTATGATAGAAAAGTATATTGCTGCTGTTGTTGTTGTTAGGTGCCATCAAGTCGGTATCCGACTCCTAGCAACCCTGCATACAATAGGCAAAACACTATAGTCAGTGCTTCTCTACTGTTCATAGGGTTTTCAATGGCGGAATGATTTTTGGGAGTGGGTTTCCGGGTCTGTCTCCCAAGCCTATAGCACCTGGTGTTCCCAGGCGGTCTCCCATCCAAGTACTAACCAGGTCCGACCCTGATTAGCTTCCGAGATCTGATGGGATCGGATGCCACAGGACTACAGCTGCAGGAGAAAAGTATAGTGATGTCTAATTTTTTTTTAACTTAAAGAAAGGACGTAGCACTGCAGAGCAAAGAGCCATGTTGGCTGGAAAGAAGGACATAGTCACACAGGCAGCAGGAGGGAGACATGGAGGTGACTGCCCAGCATAATGAGGCAGGTCCCTCAGCTGGCCGCCTGCCCACCCAGGCTCCTCCACTGCAACTGCCCTAGGGGACATCATGGGTGGCTGCCCAGTGTGCAGAGTGGCCAGAGCTGGCCCTAACATCTATCAGGCTTCCCAAGTAGAAAGGGTTTCCATTCCGAGACCTCAGGGGCTTCCTCCCACCCATGGGCTCCACACAGAAAGGGTCTCATGAGTGCAGGGCAGACAGCAGGGACCCTGCTCCCCGCAGGTACCAGACTGTGACCTTCTGGGCCCCCAGATGTAACGTGGCTTGCACCCAGCTGCCTGGCCACTGGAGCCCAGGGGAAGCCGACTCTGAGGTCTCCCGAGCAGGAATCCGTGCTGAGCGGCGGTTCACATCCAGCCGTCCCAACCCCGCCTGCAGCCAGCGTCTCACAAACGTCAGCAAGCAGAGAGCTCTGGATCCCACAAAGGAGCTTGCTCTTCTCCGGCTTCTTCCTGCGGGCTGGGCGTTCTCTTCCCGGCCTGTCTCCACCCTGTTCTCCCTCTACTCTATTCTTGTTGTTATGGGCTAGAGGTTCATTTCCATCTTTTTTAGCCAAGAAAGAGAGTAATTCTACTGCTGATAATTAAATTTGTTGTTGTTAGGTGCCATCGAGTCATGTCTGACTCAAAGCGACCCTCATAGGGTTTTCAATGGCAGATTGCTTCAAAATTGCCTTGGGAGTGGGTTGCCACGTCCTTCTCCCATTTTTGCGGTTCTGGGAATCGAACTCGGGACCTCAGAGACTGCAGAGCGGCGCTCTATCAACTGAGCTAAATCCCAGCCCGATAATTAAATGATAATTAAATTTGTTGTTGTTGTTAGGTGCCATCGAGTCGGTATCTGACTCATAGCGACCCTCATAGGGTTTTCAATGGCAAACTGTTTCGGGATTGCCTTGGGAGTGGATTGCCAGGTCCTTCTCCCATAATTAAATTTAGCGACTTCTTTTTCCAAATTTATTGGGACGTCCATGCACAGAAGTGGGTAAACCCTAGCCTTGATTCCTGACTGTGGCAGGGGTCCTGTGTCTGAAGATGTCCATATGGATGCACCCCTCCCCAGGGCTCCTGCACCCCAAGGCAGTGCCTGAGCTCATTGCCCTTGCAGCCCGCACACTTGGGCGTGCCTCCACCCATGGGTGATGGAGGAAGGATGCTCTGGGCTGCTGAGACGTCTCCAAAGGCAGTGCGCCCCCGCCTCTCTTGCTCGGGCTCTCTTGAACAATGCCCTCGTGAGCCCTGGGTCCATCTATGAGGCTCCGGTCAGCCTGAGGTCACTGTGAGGAAGAAGCCTCCCTGAGTTTGTCTGAAGAGTTCCACCATGCCGGCCTCTACTTCAGTTGAGCCCCAAACAGAGTAGGGGGGGCTTACTACCCCAACTCTGTCCACAGGCCTCCTGACCCACAGAGGCCATGAGTATTGAAAACAATCGCTTGTGCCCCTAAATCTTGGGGAAGTGGCTAGACAGCCCTCCTCATGGGACAGGAACTGAATGGGTCCAGCAGCGGTCCTTCCTGGCCCTCGGCCACTCTGTTATTCACTTGCCTATTGGTAAAGGTGTGGTATTCACCCGCATGCTCAACTTCAGAACAAACCTTAGGACCTTGATAGCAGTTGGAGTCTGTGTGGTCCACTCACCGCCAACCCATCCACCATGTCACACAGTGGGAACCATCATCCTGGACCCTGGACCCCTCCCCTTGGGGTACCACATTGGTAGCTATTCAGAATGGGCATATGGTTTCCTTAAGCCTTGTTTAGATTTATAAAAGGGTAGCATGATATAGGAAATATTTTGCAACCTCTTTTCATTGGCTACAACAGTAAGATACATTCATATTGCTGTAACTTACAGTGCATTTTTGACTCCTGTATAATAGATACCCTATGTCTGAAGAGGGGCTGGGATTTAGCTCAGTTGGTAGAGTGCTGCTCTGCAGTCTCTGAGGTCCTGAGTTCAATTCCCAGCACCCCCAAAATGGGAGAAGGACATGGCAACCCACTCCCAAGGCAATCCCGAAACAGTCAGCCATTGAAAACACTATGAGGGTCGCTATGAGTAGGACTTGACTCGACGGCACCTAACAACAACAACAACAATGTCTGAAGAGATCACATCTTATTAGACTACTTCCCTAAGGGTGGGAAATTGGGTTGCTCCCAGATTTTCCTACCATAAGCATGCAGGTGGTGTTAGCCATCTATCCTAGTACACATTCGTAACATTACTCTGATATTACTAAAAGTCAAATTTCTAGGTTATGAAGTGTCTGGGTATTCATTCTATGTATGTATTTGCTTTATATGCATATATCTTATATGCAAACTCTTGAAACTAATCCTTAGTCTATTCTGTGTATTAACAATAACTTCCAATTTGTAAATTACATTTTCATTTTTTTGAATAGGTCTTCTGGTAGATAAATTCTGTGATCTTAATTTATCAATCAAATTTATCAATCTTCTCTTTTCTGATGGTTCCCCTTACCCCAGTGGGTGGCTGAAATTATGGATAATACCAAACCCTATGCATACCAGTTTTTCCTGTATACCCCACAGCATTGCTGCCTTGTACCAGAGTTCATCTGCCCTTCCCTGTTTTTTGCCAGGTACCTCTTTTCCATCACTACCCTTATACTTTGAGGACAATTATTAAATAAAATAGAGGCTGCTTGAAAACAAGCCCTGCAATGCTGCAACAGTAGAGGGGGCCACAGAGTGACTGACAGGTGGGTAGCACCCAGAGCGTGGATATGCCTGGCAAGGAATGCACCATGTCCCAGGCAGGATGCAGGGGACTGTGGGACATTTCACCGTGGTACTCACAACAGTGCACAATTTAACAATTATGAATTGCCTGCGATTTAACACGTCATATTTTCAGACCATAGTTTTCATTACCCAGGGAAAGCAAAACTATGAGTAAGGTGGAACTACCGTGTGCTCCCTCCACATGACTGTCAGCTTGTCATGCCGTGGGAGCTTGCGTGTTGCTATGATACTGAAAGCTATGCCACCGTATCTCAGGTAGCAGCAGTGCCACCATTGGTGAACAGGTTTCAGCTGAGCTTCCCGACTAAGAGTAGGGAAAAGGACCCGGCAACCCACTCCTGAAATGAGTAGCCATTGAAAACCCTATGAATAGCAGAGAAGCACTGTCAAGTATACTGACAGAAAGTGAGACCTCCCCCCACCCCAGGCTGGAAGGAATTCATTGATGACTGAGCAAGCGTTGCCTCCTTAAAGAAGTTGGGGTGACCTGAAGTCGGTATCCAATTCATAGTGACCCTCATGGGGTTTTCAGTGGCTGATTGTTTCGGAATTGCCTATGGGAGTGGATTGCCAGGCCCTTCTCCCATTTTTGCGGTGCTGGGAATTGAACTCTGGACCTCAAAGACTACAGTGCAGCGCTCTACCAACTGAGCTAAATCCCAGCCTTAATAAGGGGAATGGAGTAAAGCCTGAGGGACCTCCATTTGCCGATGTGGCATGATTCAAAATGAGAAGAAATATAGTGACTGCAACAAGGGGCTCAAACACAAAAAGATCAAAAAAGATCATGTGCACGGCACAGTGTTGGGAAGTGCTTTATTGTGTTATATGCAGGGTCACTCTGAGTGGGCCCTGACTCAACAGCACCTAACAAAAACTATACTTAGAGGATTGTAATCATTCTTTACCCCAAATTGTTTAATTAAGAAATATATTTATGTTTTATATTAAGAGTTTTAAGGATTTATTTTTTACATTTAAATGCTTCATCCATGTGGATTTGACTTTTGCACAATGTAATACAAATCTTTTTCTGTGGATAGCTACATTAAAATAAACCTATTTATCTAATAGTCCCTTTTCGTTCTCTTGACCTTGTATGCTTCTCTTCAATATTATCAAAGTTCCACACAGGTGTCAGGCTGCTGCTAAGCTTTCTATTCTATCCCACTGGTAAAAACATCTTTCCATTTCCCAATATTACAACGGTTAAGTGACTATGGCTTTGCCACACTACGTGATTTATCTGGCAAGACAAGTCTTCCCAGCTCTTCTTCATGAGTGGCCTGGTTATTCTGAGCCATTACTCTCCTATATAATGTTTAGAATCACCTTCAAGAGGTCATTACCAATCCCTATGGAGGATAGGATTGGAATCACATTGGATCAAATTGGGAAATTTCCTTGCTAACTGCATTGCCTTCCTGTCACATACACACTACCCTTCCACTTACTTAGTGTTCTTTCGTATCTTTTAATAGTGTTTTATTCTTCCCTGTAAAAGTTTTGAGGATAATCTTTCACATTTATTCATGAATGAATAATAGTTGGATCCCTTGGAGATGAGGTCTTCCCTTTAATTGTGTCATGCATTTTGTGTTTTAATCTGGTAGTACGCCATCTCGCTAAACACTCATTATTTCTGATAATGGGTACTCAGATCCTCTTGGAATCTCTGACTAGTCATGTGACCTACAAAGGATGACTACTCTATTTCCGATTTCTTCTCCTGTACTTCATATCTTTTTCTCATATCAATGCATTGACTAGAACCTTTAATACAATGTTAAAAAATAAGTGGGAATATAGGGTATTCCTCTCTTCATCAATCTAAAGAATTTTTCTAGCATTTATCACTTAATGTTGATATTTACCCCAGGTTTGTTATGCTATTGAGGTGGTTAAGAGAATTCTTCATTTCTAATTTACTAAGTTTTTAAACAGGAACCAATGGTACTGAAGGAAGAAATGGAAGCTGCCTTGAAGGCATGATTGCAACACAAGGCTTTTGAAGTTAATAGGATACTAATTGATATGTTTCAACAAACAGTTGCAGCACTGGAGGTGCTCACTTGTTTATGACAAGAGATCTGGAAAACAGCTACATGGCCAACTAACTGGGAAAGATCCATATTTGTGCCTATTCCCAAGAAAAAGGATCCTACAACATTATCATTAATATCTCACACAAGAAAATTTTGCTAAAGGTAATTCAAAAGTGACTGCAGAAGTACATTGACAGGGAACTGCCAGAAGATCAAGGCAGATTCAGAAGAGGGTATGGAACCAGACACATCATTGTTGATGTCAGATGGATATTAGCTGGAAGCAGAAAATACCACAAAGGTGTCAATCTATGCTTTATTGACTATGCAAAGCAAGGCATTTGACTGTGTGGATCACAATTATGGATAACATTGTGAAGAATGGAAATACCAGAACACTTAATTGTACTCACAAGGAATCTGTACACGAACCAGGAGGCAGTCCTTAGGACAGAACAAGGAGTCACTGCCAGGCTTAAAGTCAAGAAAGGTGTGCATCAGAGCTCTATTCTTTCACTGTACCTCTTCAAAATCTCTATGCTGAGCAAATAATCCAAACTGGACTTTATGAAGAAGAATATGACATTAAGACTGGGGGGAAACATACTAACATAATACAACTTTGCCAAAAGTGAAGAGGATTTGAAACATTTACTGATGGAAATTAAAAACACAGCCTTCAGTGTGGATTGTGTCTCCACAGCAACAAAACAAAAATCCTTACACCTGGGTCAGTATGCAACTTCATGATAAATGGAGAAAAGACTGAGGTTGTCCAAGGTTGTGCTTTACTTGGTTCTACAATCAACACCCATGGAAGCAGCAGTTAAGAAATCAAAAGATGCATTGCATTGGGAAAATCTGTTGCAAAAGACCTTTTTGAAGTATTGAAAAGATGTCACATTGATGATGAATATGTGTTGACTCAGGCCTGGCAATCCACTCCCAAGGCAATCCCGAAACAGTCAGCCATTGAAAACCCTATGAGGGTCGCTATGAGTCGGATACCGACTCGACGGCACCTAACAACAACCAACCAACATGCTACAATATTTTCATTCGCATCATGTGGCTGTGAAAGCTGGGTGTTGAGTAAGGGAGACAAGAGAAGAATTGATGCTTTTGAATGATGGTGCTGGAGACGAAAATTAAATATACCATAGACTACCAAAAGAACCAAGAGATCTACCCTAGAAGAAAGGCAACCAGAGTGCTCCTTGAAAGCAAGGATGGCTAGACTACATCTTAGGTATTTTGGCCATGTTATCAGGAGGGACCAATCCCTAGAAAGGACATCATGTTTGGGAGAGTTGTGAGTCAACAACAACAACAAAAAAAAAAAAAGGAAGACCCTCAATTAAATGTATTGACACAGTGGCTGCAATAATGGGCTTAAAAAAAAAAAAGATCATGTGCCTAGCACAGAATTGGGGAGTGCTTTGTTCTGTTGTACGTAGAATTGCTATGAGTCAGACACAACTCAATGGCACCTAACAACATGTTTCCAAACTTTGAGAACATCTCTGAGAAATATAATTTATTTTTGCGTATTGACTTGTTTCCAAAAATTTGTGGAGTCCATTTGTTAATTTTAATAGCTCATTCATATTTTCTTTTGGATTCTTTATGCATATAATCATTTTGTATTCAAATAAAGACAATTTTACGTCACACTTTCCAGTTGTACTAAATGATTTCTCTTTTTTCCTGGTTAAAACTTCAAGCAAAATACTTAGTAAAAGTGGTAGTGATAAGCACACTTGTCTCCTTCCAGATCCCAGGGAAAAGCTTTGGTTATTACAGCATTAAGGATGATGTTCTCGGTAGGGTTTTGTTTTCCTTTGTAAATATTCT
>VMDO01026748.1:0-26271 GCA_007922755.1 Pedetes capensis
CTAAAGGTGGAAAAACTAATCTCATCAAATTCTATTGGTAGCTTCATAAAATTCCAAACCTCTAATAGCTGAGATATTGAGATTATTTGGAACAAGGTACCAGCTGACAGTTAAGACTCAAATTCCCATTGCTCAAGGTTCACCAAATCAAATATAAAATCATTTTGTCAGAACTCAGTCCTTGAGTCCAAGTATACCTTGCAGCATCTGACAATAGTATTAAAGATGAATAGCAACCAGTTTTCCATCTGTTCTGGAGGCAAAACATAACCTCTATCCCTTCAGAGTCCTGAATGGGCCTAAGAATTAAATGGACATGGTAATTAACAAAAGAAAAGCATTCAAATTTAAATTTTAAGTGACATGAGCATCCTCATAATGAAAAAGAGATTCAAAGAAGTTGTAAAACCCATATGTTTTTATATTAGTTAAACAAAGGGGGGAAATTATGGAAAATATCTGAATCATGTGAGGAGGCTAAAGGAGATAAGGGTTATTTTAACAAGGTCTGTTGGTACATAAATGTCTCCATTTTGATTCTCCATTAAAGAATGTTTCTTTTCTGCTGGTACAAGGAGAGCATCTTTCACAGGAGTTTTTAATCTCTGTTTTCAGGAAGAAAAGGGGAGATCAAAATTCTCTTTTTGCATCTGCTGGTTTTACATGCCTTAACTCAGAATATTCCTTATACCCAAGGGCTGTATTCTGGGATGTGTCTTAGGCCTCCCTTCAGCTCCAAGAGCTGAGCACAATCAGGCCAACACTACAAGGTAATAGCTGAAGCTTCTTTTCCCACATAAAAAGAAGGTAAACAGGCTTATCCTGCCTCTCATGTTTTCCTACACAGACCAAACTTTGGAAACTAGAATTCTAGGAGTGGAAAGGTGTGTGTTGTGCTGTTTTGAAGAGTTTGAAGCTTGAATTAACCACAGAACACATTAAAGAGTCCTCATAGATGGGGGAGATGAAGGAAGCCTGTTTTTTTGATGTCTTCTGCATGGTGTCGTCATATCTTGGGGAATCTTCATGTTAGTAGCAGTAAATTATTATTCTTGGGTCAATTTGTTCTGAGGTGGTTCAACACAGTTCTCCCTAGTTCTTTTCTTTTTTTCATCTTTAGCCGGAGTTGGGCTGACACATCAGGTATCAGAACACATGGATTCTATCGCTGTTGGACTGGTATTGCTTTTTCTTCTTTGTACTTGTGATGTCAATTATTTATGTACCTACCTGTAACCAATACAATGACAAGTAGAATTTCTGAATTTTATTTTTCAGTACTGGAGGCTGAACTCAGAGCCTCACACTTGCATGCTTTGCAAGTGCTGTACCACTGAGCTACAGCCCCAGATCTTTTTTTTTTTTTTAACTTTTTTGAGACAGGGTCTCGCTAAATTATGCAAACTTCCTCTGGTCTCAAATTTACCATCCTACTGCCTCTGCCTCCTGAGTCACTGGGATTACAGGCATGTGCCAATGTGCCTTGCTACATTTCTGAGATTTTTGTAATTTCTAAAATACTATTTTGTAAGCCTGGCTGGGGTTTCACTCAATTGGTAGAGTGCTGTTCCCCACTTTCTGGGGACCTGGGTTCAATCCCCAGCACCATGAACATGGGAGGAGGATGTGGCAGTCCATTCCTGAAAAACAATCCTGAAACAATCAGCCACTGAAAACCCCTATGTGGGTTGCTATGAGTTGGACCCAATTTGGTGACACCTAACGACATTTTGTAAGCTTTCTTTTATTTAATATCTGAAATGACTTTGTGAGCTAGGTATTACTAGCCCCATTTTCTAGATAATAGAAATAAGAGATTATGTAGTTTCCTGAAATTATAAATTTCAAATGATAAAGAAGAGATTTAAGCAAGTATTTTATGACTTGTAACCAATTACACTATATTAATGAAATATGCTTTTCTGATTTATTATAGAATGAATTTTTTCTGTAAACAAGGAAAATATCTTTCTAATCCAGTTATACTCCATTCACTGTCTTCCTGTCCTAGAGTGCAGATTTCTAGCTAAAAAATAGATGATTCCTAGGATTATGCATATTCAATTCAATAGGTAGTCAAATCTAGCTAAGGCCAAAGGACTTCTTCTGGATAATATGGTTTTATTTACTTTATCAATATAATCATCAAATAATGATAAATATGTATTAAGCAAGAGAAGGGAAGAATCAATTTGCTACTTGAAAAAGGTATATTGAGGTAAGCATGGTGGTGCACACCTGTAATCCCAGTGAATCATTAGATGGCAGAAGGATTGCAACTCTGAGGCCAGAGGCAGCATGTGAAATTTAGAGAGATCCTGACTCAAATTAAAATAAGATTAAATTAAATTAAATTTTAAAAGGGCTGGGGTGCAGCTCAGTGGAGACAATTTGCAAATTATGTGCAAGGCCCCTGGGATCAACTCCTAAGAACCACAAAGAAACAAGCAGACAAAAACCCCAAAAACCTATATTGAACAAAGATATCTGCAAATAAGTACAGTTTTGAATGAACACGTACATACTGCTTTTTGTAATCTGGCACTAAACTGTTGATTAGTATTATTTTCTTAAAAAAATCTTAAAATGTACAGTTGTCAAGTTTGAATTAATTTTGTGCCATGAAATTATTGACTCCTACACCAGCCTATATAACCTGGAAAACTGGGACTTAAATTTCCTTTGAGAATTTTTTTTTTCAGACTTTGATAAAGTAAAATTTAAGCTCTACTAACCAGAAGGAGGGCTGGGATTTTGCTCAGTTGGTGGAGCTCTGTGCTGCAGTCTCTGAGGTCCTGAGTTCAATTCCCGGCACCACAAAAATGGGAGAAGGGCCTGGCAATCCACTCCCAAGGCAATCCTGAAACAGTCAGCCATTGAAAACCCTGTGAGGGTTGCTATGAGTCGGACACCGACTTGATGGCACTTAACAACAACAACAACAACCAGAAGGAAAACGACTAGGAGGAAAGTCTAGGTGATTAGAATTTCTGGAAACATGTTAGACTTTGAATAATTCATTGAAGAAGAAGCATGTTTCAAATTAATCAATCAGCAATGTTATTTACAAATCTGAAATTTGTTCTCCATTTAGATTTATAGTCAGTTAAGATATGTAAGTTTTGAGATATAACCTAACTATGCAGAAAGGTTACATTAATTGTTATGTTGCAGTTCTTCCTTTTTTCCATAAAATTGGTTATCTTTTTAAACATCACTCAATTTTCATTGAGCCTCTTTCTTTTTCACTGTTTTTCCTAGTATCTGTAGTGTCTCAGCAATGGAGTGTTTTTAAAGTTTCAAAAGTAATTTTTGTGTGTGTGTGTGTGTGTGTGTGTGTGTGTGTGTGTGTGTGCGCGCGCGCGTGGAACTGGAGGTTGAACGGAGGGCCTTGAGCATGCTAGCAAAGAGCTCCATCACTGAGCCTGCAGGTTCTCAAAACTTTGATTTTAATATGTTATTCATACTAAATAAACTCAGTACAGAAACCACTGTGTAGTAGCCTTTAAGACTTAAGTTTTACTTGAAGAAAAATATATCTAGTGTGAATAAACTTTAAAAATTATTTTTATGCACAAAAATATGTAAGAATACCAGGTACCTATTTTGGCAAATATGTTTGATTCATACTTAACTCCTCCACTCTGATTTAAATGTCACTTTAACTTGTTCAATATTGCTCAACTAACATGAATAAAACATCTTATATTATGTAATAATCAAATGCTTGTTTTGTCAGGTAACCTTAAATGTTCTTTTAAGCTTCTTACTTATTCAGTGTCAATTCAGAATGCATGTCAGCATTGCAACTGATTATTGTTATATAGTCTCTTTAATAACTTTACTATAATCTACAGTGACATAATTTCAGTGGCTATCTCAAAATAAGCCTTTTTTACTAAAGGCACAGAAAATAAACACAGGGAGAGCTGTTACAATAATGACAATAACAGTACTGTTTTAATTTTGACAGTGTTTTAATATCCATTTTATCTTTTGGCCTTCCCAATAATCTGATAGTTAAAGGGCAAATTTTTATTCCTCTTTTATGGAGAAAGAAACCAAGACTCATAAAGTTTAAGTGACATGTCCAAGGTCGCTTTGCTAGTATGTGGAAACAGTCATGAAGGTCAGCGCTTAGAATTAGAATTCCAAGGTCAGTGCTTATTCTATTGTACAAAATAGCAGCTCTGGTTTGATACAACTTTGAACTTTAATAAAGAACAAAACATTTTCTTGTTACTATATATAGGAAGCAAAATGCAACATTTTCACTGTAGTGCCAAAATAGAATTAATTGGCTTTATGTATTTTGATATTGTTTATGGTGTGTATGCTATTTGTGAGGTTAAAAAAAAAGGTAAAATTAGCTGCTAAAGGTTCTGAAAATGTGTACTAAATAGTATTGAAAAAGAATATGAGGGAAATCGTTGGCTTTTTTTGGTTTTGTTTCTGAACCAAATTTCGGAAGATGTAAATTATCCAGATGCCTTTGTAGCATAAAAAATGTCTTGAAATGCTGTCCATTTTAAATCCTTAATGCTTGCTTCAACCTTATATTTTTATGGTGCACATATATAAAAGGCAGCTCATCATACAAAGATGTGTTATTTTTATTAAACAAACTACTATTTTTTTAGATTAATATAAATTTTTCCAAGCTATTTTGCAAGTGGCTTACAAAGTTCAAATGTTTAACAGTTTTTGACACTCAATTTAATTACTAGTTATCTTACCTTAATAATCATTTACCCTGAAGGCCAGTCCCAACATACTTCTGAAGAGAGCCTTTATAATTCTCATGGACCACACATCACCATTGTCAGGCTAGCTTTCAATTTGCTTCCATAGATTCCAGTAAAAAATATTAAATCCAAAATCAAAATATATTATTTATACACCAGGATTTTGGTAACCTGAAATAAAATTGAGGAATTTGTACTAAGTTTAAATCATTTACATTTATCAAAATATTTTTTATTTTTATTTTTTCCAAAATTTTTTTGAAGATTTAGATAGTCAAGCTCTTCTAATTTACCATGAAAGATCTATATGTGTCATTTATTTGTATCATTATGTAATCCTGGAAATATTAATAATCTCTTTATATACAGAAGTCATAAGTTAAGTGGTTTTAGTTTTTTAAATATCCTATCAATATTCAATGTGCTAAATGATTATATCTTTATAGCATGAGAACTTTGTAAGGTACAAAAATTTCAATTATTTAGACTAATATAGATCATATATTCTCATAAGCCAGAATGTTGGCATATGACCTTCTTTTGTATTAATCTTCTTAACATAATGGAAAGCTTTGACATTTTAGGCTATAAAAGCATGGCTCACTACCTCTGTAGTATGGACAGTCATCTTGCATCCCTGAAAATGTTCCTTCTGATTGTTTTCAAAGTCAGGTCATTTTGAGAAACAAATTCATTCTACTCCAGATATCCATTTATGGAGATGGAGGTTATGTTGGTCATTATAAACATGGTATAACATAAAAAATTTCCAGAGATTGAAAAAAAAATGTTTTCAATTCTGAGGAAAAAAAAAACATAAAAGCAAACAAGGGATGGGAACACTACCATTTAGGACATGATGAAAAATAATAGCTTCAAACAGTAGTAGGTATTTGCAAATTTGCATTTTCTTATATAGTAGAAAATAAACATTGAAAATAAACAAGCTTACAATGTACTGGAGTTCTAGAACCTCAAACACAAAGCTATTCTAACACACACACATATACACACACATAATTTATATGTACTTTTAGTTACCAAATATGAAATTTTCCTATTTGATACACAATAAACCAGAATAGTAATTTTTCCCCCCCCAGGGAGTGGTAAAGTAACAAGCACAACAAGATGAACTAATTTGCTCAATTAAGAGCTGGAGTTAGAATTCCAAGGTATCTTTAATGCCAATTCGAGTGTTTTTCCCTGAAAAACAGTATTCTCTGAAATCATATTCTATAATGTTTCCTATTTATCAACATCTGATTAGACCCATAATCTGCAATGTTTATCTTTATTTTTACATATAAAATGTACTCTCTCATAACTGCTCACTCCTGTAAAAATGTATTAATCCATTTATTAGGGCCGAGTTAACATGGCCGAATCACCTCTTGCCTGCAGTTGCAGCCCTGTGGCATCGGATCCGTCAGATCTCAGATCTCCGAAGCTAAGCAGGGTGTGGCCTGTTTAGTACTTGGATGGAGACTGCCTAGGAACACCAGGTGCTGTAGGCTTGGGAGATGGATAGGGCAACCCACTCCCAAAAATCAATCCACCATTGAAAACCCTATGAACAGCAGAAAAACACTGACAATAGTGTTTCACCTGTTCTACACAGGGTTGCTACCAACTCGAGGGCACTTAACAACAACAATCACCTCTTAAATACTGCACCTTTTAATTCTGTAACAATGGCAATTAAATTTCAGCCTGAGTTTTTGAGGGGAGCATTTAAACTATAGCATGCTTTGATTGGTACTATAATAATATAAACATATAGCAAAAATGTGCAGTTACCACTTTTCTATAATATTGTTCTGTATAAACATAATAACTGATATAAACTTATTTACACTTATTAAGGTCAACAAATAATTAGGACTCTTATCCAAAAATTTATGTAGAATATCAGTCAGGTAAGATCCAATACTAATACGCAATAAGCTAGAATGGTGACATGTGACCTGGTGAACATATGGACTTGGTGTCTACCATACAGCCCCATTTCAGTGATGAGCCTTTTTAAAGATCTTATTGAACAAATGTAGGTAATTTTCAAGAATCATAAAGCAAAATAAAAAGCAAAGGTAGTCGTAAGAGGTTAGCTCATTTTGCCTGCAAAAAGAAAAAAACAGCTCCTCCAAAAATTAGAATATGGGTCCAAAGGGCATCTAAATTTGGAGAGGCTTTTCTTCTCTGAACTTTCGAACCTGTTGAAAATTCCTCATGAGGATCTTTCATTCTGTCATTATTTCTCTATCTTTGGAATATTGATATTTGCTCTTCCAGTTTTCTTTCATTTTATTTCACTAAGTATTATGCACTTTATTTTCCTCTTATATGAATTTCAGATATATCTTCTATTTATTCTTTAATAGCATGGCTCATCTGCTTAACTATAGTGAGAGTAAACTTACAGACTTATTGAAGAAATATGCCCTATTTCAAATCAAAATGAGTTCTTCATCCACAAGCCTCTAATTATTTCCTTCCTCGTGTTTGTGAAAAAATATGGTAGCTAAATATAAGTGGACTAAGAAAACTTAAAATACAAACAAAGGAGAAACAATTATGTTATTAAATTCCTATATTAATTTGTTTCACAAAAAGTGTATCTCTCCAACTTTCCTTGAAATGATTCAGTGATTATTAAGAAGAAGAGGAACAGGAGTTAAGGATGGAAATTAACCACCTTGTAAACACATGTTAAGGCATCAAATCAGCCTACAATAGTGACACATACACACCCACATTCATTGCAGGACTATTCATGATAGCCAAGTTATGCAATCAGCATTGGTAGGCATCAATGGGGTGTATGGACAAAGAAAAGGTGGTATTTGTAAATGATGGAGTATTATTCAGCCATAAGAAAGAGTGGAATTAGGTCATTTGCAGGTAGATGAATGGAACTGAAGACCATTATTTTAAGCAAAAAAAGACCAATAGTGCATATTTTCTCTCATTGGCAGAATATAGATTTAAAAAGACATGAAAGTAGAAGTTGGACTATTTGAGGGGAGAGAAGGACCAGTGGTAGAGGAGAGAGTGCAAGAGCAAATGAAGAGGGAATGGATATAACTGAAGTGCATTGTAGGCATCTATGAAAATGTCATAATGAGATACATCATTTTGTATAACTAATAACCACTAGGGGTGGGATTTAGCTCAGTGGGTAGAGCGCTGCGCTGCAGTCTCTGAGGACCCGAGTTCAATTCCCAGCACCACAAAAGTGGGAGAAGGGCCTGGCAACCCACTCCCAAGGCAATCCCAAAACAGTCAGCCATTGAAAACCCTATGAGGGTCGCTATGAGTCAGATACCGAGTTGACGGCACCTAACAACAAATAACCACTAATGAAAACATGGGGCTGGGATTTGGCTCAGTTGGTAGAGCACTGCACTGCAGTCTCTGAGGTCCCGAGTTCAATTCCCAGCACCGCACAAATGGGAGAAGGACCTGGCCATCCACTCCAAGGCAATTCCGAAACAGTCAGCCATTGAAAACCCTATGAGGGTCGCTATGAGTCGGATACCGACTCGATGGCACCTAACAACAACAATGAAAACATAAATTTTTAAAAAGAGAAAAAAAAAACACATGTTAAAATCTAGCCTGCTGGGTAATTGAATCAAGTTGCTAAATGAACAGACTAATTCTGCTGTTTGGCTGAGAAGGTGGGCCCTTATTCCTCATGTTTTTAGATTTGCCTACAGAGTTGAAAATGTCTATCTCCTTCTATACAAAAAGTACAAGAAAAAACATACTTGTTTATATAACACAAAATCAAACCAACTAAGTTAGACATATTCTGTTTAAAAATATTCTACTAAATAGAAGGGTTTCTACCTATCTTACTAGCATTATATGTATGTATTTCCAATTAGAACAGAGCCAATGACATTAAATATCTGAGTGATTCAATAAATCCTTTAAATTCTCTGAAGCCAGTAATTTCAGTATGACATAGAGTGTTCTCTACCCCCAATTTCAGATTGTAAGATAAAAACCTGGAAGATTCATTATCTAAATGAAAGTTAGGACAGTGCACTTTTATCTCTTTCAAAAAATAGTATAAAAATATACCCATTAAATAGGATTAAATATAGTTGGTTGCAGTGGCACACACCTTTAATCCCAGCTACTCAGGAGGCAGAGGCAGGAGGATTACAAGTTTGAGTGCAGAGCCAGACTGCATAATTAATCAAGATACTGTTTCAAAAACAAAATGAAAAATGGACTGGGGTTACAGCTCAATGGATAAGCACTTGCAGAGAGCATGCATGAGGCCTGGGGTTCAAATCCCCAGTACCAGAAAAAAGGATTAAAAATAACAACTATTTGGCCCACTGTTAGTACTAATATAGCTAAAGTACAATTCCACCAGGCACAAGGTACACACCTGTGATATCAGGTAAAGGTTGAAGCAGGAGGATAATGAGTTCAAGCCAGCCTGGACTACATAGTGAGACCCTGTCTCAAACAAAACAAAAGAGTAGAAATAAAATAAAAGTAAGTTTTTTTTTTTTTTTTTAAAAAAGCAATCTCAGCTGGGTGGGGTGGCAGACACCTTTAATCCCAGCCACTCCCAGGGGCTGAGGCAGAAGGATTGCAAGGTCAAGATTAGAGACAACCTACAAAACTTAGAACTTGTTCCTTAATGAAAAAGTGTAAAAACAGGCTGATATTACAACCCTGTGATAGGGAACTTGCAAAAACTATGCTAGGCTATGGGTTCAACTGCCAAGTATGGCAAAACAAAACAAAACAAAAGAAACAAACAAAAAACTCCAAAAATTCTTTCTATACTTTTTCTATATCTGTCTTAGTGAATGTTTGATAAGTGCACAGGAAATGAGGATCCTAATGATACCTGTCTTTACTGCTCATTAAATGCCCTGAATTATGATGACAGCTACAGTAAATTTAAAATTAAACGCCATATAAAAATGATTGACTATGTAATTTAGCATTCAAATCTGGGTGTTTTTGAAAATAACAACAAAAATAATGAACAGTTACACTAGGAAAAGAAGTTTCAATTGAGGTTTTTCTGGGAAAACCAGAGAATAAAATCATCTGTATATATGTTGTAAGTGTTTATATGAGCAAGGAGAAAAATGTATAAGAATAGGCACCAGGAGGTGGAAACTAAGTACCATAATAGAACAAAATTTGAAGAACAAAAGATGGGAAGAAAATTATAAGTTTTTTCCTGTATTATTTCATTAATTGCAGTAAATGAATTTACTGCTTTTGAAATTTGAAGTAACATTAAAAATTAAACAGAAATTTTTTAATTCCCTAAAATCTTAAGATGTAAGTAACAAATGGATCTCTCAAATGAGGCAATTAATACGAAAATGTTGAAATAAACATTGCTTAAGGGTACACACTGAGTAAGATACACAAGTAGGATTGAACTATGTCTAACACACTGCTTCCTTATTATGTTTCCCATAAGAATTCTTAGTTGGCCATCAAGGGAAGTCATGCTTCTTCATTATAGACAAGTCTCTGCTGGCAATTTCAATTATTAGAATTTTGTCCTTGTTGTTAGGTGACATCAAGTTGGATTTCACTCATTTCAACCCTCTATACAACAGAACAAAACAGTCTCCAATTCTGTGCGAGGCACATGATCTTTTTTCTGTTTAAGTCCATTATGGCAGCCATTGTGTCAGTCCATCTAGCTGAGGATTTTTCTTTTTTTCATTGACCTGTCACTCTCTCAAACATGAAGTCTTTCTTCAGGGAATGGTCCTTCCTGACAACATATCCAAAGTACATAAAATGCAGTCTAGCCATCCTCCCTTCAAGGAGAAGTTTGGTTGCACTTACTCTAGGACAGATATGTTGGTTCTTTGGCAGTCCACGGTATATTTAATATTCAACTCAAGCACCATAATTCAAAAGCATCAATTCCGGTCCTATCTCCCTTACTCAATGTCCATCTCCCACAGCTGTATGATGTGACAGACAATACTATGGCATGAGTCTATGAGTCAGGCACACCTTCATCTTCAATGAACCTCTTTGCTTTTCAACATTTAAAAGAGGTCTTTTGCAATACTATTTCCCAGTGCAATGCATCTTTTGATTTCTCGATTGCCTTTCTGTGGGTGTTGATTGCAGAACCAAGTAAAGCAAAATCTTGGACAACTTCAGGCTTTTCTCTATTTAACATGAAGTTTAGGACTGACCCAGTGATAAGAATTTTTGTTTTGTTGATGTTGAGGCGCAATCCATACTGAAGGCTATGTTCTTTAATCTTCATCAGTAAATGTTTCAAATCACTTCACTTTTAGCAAGCAGAATTGTGTCATTTGTATAAAGCAAGTTGTTAATGAGTCCTTTTCCAATCATGATGCTGTATTCTTCTCATAAAGTCCAGTTTCTCAGATTATTTGATCAGTATAGAGATTGAAGAGATACAATGAAATGATATAGCTGTGAGGAGCACCTTTCTTGACTTTAAACCAGGCAGTGTTTCCTTGTTCTGTTTGAACAACTGCATCCTTGTCCATGTAGTTTATTCATCAGTACAATTAGGTGCTCTGATATTCCCATTTCCAGAAATGTTATCCATAATTTGTTATGATCCACACAGTCAAATGCCTTTGCATAGTCAATAAAATATAGATAGGAATCTCTCTGGTATTCTCCACTTTCAGCTAATATCCACCTGACACCAGCAATGGTGTCTTTGTTTCCATACCCTCTTCTGAGTTGGGCTTAATTATCTGACAGTTCCCAGTCTATATACTGCTGCAGTCACTTCTGAATGATCATTAGGAAAAATTTACTCGTGTGTGATGTTAATGATATCTTTCAATAATTTCCACATTTGGTTGGATCTCCTTCCTTGTGAATAGGCACAAATATGGATCTCTTCCAGTCAGTTGGCTACATAGCTGTTTTTCCAAATTTCTTGGCATAAACACATTAGCTCCTCCAAAGATGCATCTGTTTGCTGAAACATCTCTATTGGTATTCCATCAATTCCTGGAGCCTTGTGTTTCATCAATTCCTTCAAGGCAACTTCTACTTCATCGTTCCATACCTTTGGTTCCTCATCATATACAACCTCTTGAAATGGTTGGTCATCCACTACTTCTTTTTTGTATAATGATTCTCTGTATTCTTTCCATCATCTTTTGAGGTTTCCTATATCATTTAATATTTTCCCTGTAGAATCTTTCACTATTGCCATTTGAGGCTTGAATTCTTCTTCAATTCCTTAAGCTTGAGAAAAACAGAGTGTATTCTTTTTTGTTTTTCTATCTCTATGTCCTTACACATGCCATTATAATATTTAATTTTGTCTTCTTGAGCAGCCTTTTGAAATCATCTGTTTAGTTCTTTAACTTCATCATATCTTCCTTTTACCTTAGCTGCTTGTCATTCAAAGTCAGATTTGAAAGTCGCCTTTGACATTTAATTGGTCTTTTCTTTTTTCCTGTCTTTTTAATAAATTTTTGCTTTCCTCATGAATGATGTCTTTAATGTCATGTCACAACTTCTGTGGTCTTCTATTATTAGTGTCTAACACATCAAACCTATTCTTGAGGTGGTCTCTGAACTCAAGTGAGATGTGCTCAAGGTCATATCTTGGCTCTCGTGTAATTGTTCTAATTTTCTTCAATTTCAATTTGAGCCTGCATATTGAGCAACTGATGGTCTGATTCACAATCAGTACCTGATCTTATTCTGACTTTTGATATTGAGCTTTTCCATAATCTCTTTCCACAAATGTAGTCAATTTGGCTCCTGTATCTTCCATCTGGTGACATCAATGAATATAGTTGCCATTTATATTGGTGTAAAAAATGTATTTTCAATGGAAAAGTTGTTGGTCTGACAAAATTCTATCATGCAATCTCCAGCATCATTTCTTTTAACAAGGTCATATTTTCCAACTACTGAGCCTCCTTCTTTGTTTCCAACTTTCACATTTCAGTCACCAGTAATTATCAGTGCATCCTGATTGCATGTTCTATCTATTTCAGGTGGCAGAAGCTGGTAAAAATCTTCCCTAATTTCATTTGTGGCTTTATGGTGGGTGCCTAAAATTGACTAATAGTCATATTAACTGGACTTCCATGTAGGCGTGTGGATATGTTTCTATCACTGACAGCATGGTGTTCTGGACAGATCTTGAGATATTTCTGATAATAAATGTAACCCCATTTCTCTTTAATCTGTCATTCCTGCATTAACTGACTATATGAGTATCAGATTCCAAATGGCCCATGCCAGTCTATTTTAGCTCACTGATGCCAAAATGTCAATATTTATGTGCTCCTTTTCCCTTTGGTCAGTTTCTAATTTTCCTAGATTCATACTATGTACATTCCACATTCCAGTTATTAATGGATATTTACAGTTGTTCCTTCTCATTTTGACTCATACCAAATTAGCAAATGGAGGTACCTAGGGCTTTACTCCATTCTTGTCATTGAGACAATCTCTACTTTGAGGAGGTAACTCTTCCCCATTCATTTTTTTTAGTGCCTTCCAACCTGGGGGGCTCATATTCTGACACTATATCTGACAGTGTTTCTCTGCTATTCATAGGAATTTTAATGGCTAATATTTTGGGGGAATGAATTAGGTGTATCCTTCTCCCTACTCTGTATTTAGTCTGGAAGCTCAATTGAAACCTATCCACCATGGATGACCCAACTGGTAATAATGGTAGCATAGCTTTTAGCATCTTAGCGACACCTAAGCCCCCACAATAGAGCAAACTAACACATATATGGAGGTGTTTGCTCTTAAATTCATAAATTAAGCAAGAAAAGCATTCTACACATCTATTATTAAAATAATCCTTTGTGCATCCATTTCATAAATATCAAGTGACTGTTCCCAGTTGGAGTATCTAGTAGGTATCTAGTGTCTGAAAATGATAGATATTTTACCAGCTTCAAGTGCAAAGTTTTTCTGAAGTTCATGAAATTATATCATTATAGCATATTCAAATGAAAATGAAGTGAGAGAATACATGTAAACTATTCTTAGACTATAAACTATTCCTAGACTATGATTTTTATCATCCTTGTTATCAAGAGATAATTGAGGTTATGTAAAATTAGACTATATGGGAGAAGGACCTGGCAATCCACTCCCAAGGCAATCCCAAAACAGTCAGCCATTGAAAACCCTATGAGGGTTGCTATGAGTCGGATACCAACTCGAGGGCACCTAACAACAACAACGACAACAACGTATTAATTGGTGAATCAGAAGGAGTTCCCCTTTTCTTTATCATGTTTTGGACAATACATATAAACATGGGAAAATCTTTAAAATAGTATTTATCATAATATGTTATATTGCAATATGTTATGTTGCAATAAATTAGTCAATTATGGCATCAGATTATTGGTGGTTGTTTGAATATATTGAGCTACACAAGCATAATCCAGTAACTGGTGTCATTAAATTTCATCAGTCATTAAAATATTACAATTATTTTAAAAGTTGTAATAAAACATGGGTGCAACGGCTCATCCCTCCAATCCCAGTGACTCAGGAGGTGAAGGCAGGAAGATTGCAAGTTTAATACCAGAGGCAGATTGCTTACCTTAGTGAGACACTGACTAAAAACACAAATTAAAAATCAGCTGAGGTTGTGGATCAGGTGGTAGAGAGCTTGCCAAGAAACATATGTGAAGTTCTGGGTTCAATCCCTGATTACTGAAAGAAAAAGAAGTTCCAATAAGTTTGAAATAACTTCAAGAAACTATGTTAGCCAGGTGTAAATGTGTCAGGTTTTCTAACTTAACTAGGGTCTGTGGCTCACTTCTGTATTTCCAGTGACTCTCAAGGTGGGAGCAGGATGATCACAAGTTAAGGCCAGAGGCACCCTGGGTAATTTGGAAAGATCCTATCTCAAAAAAGTGGCTGGGGGTGCAGCTCAGTGGTAGAGTGCTTGCAAAAGTATGCAATATGCCCTAGGTTCAGCCAGCTACCCAATACTGGAAAAAAAAAAAAAAAAAAGAAAAGGAAAACCTTAAGATTACTGACAAAGTATATAAAATAGTGAATTAGAAATAGAGTATTAAGTGCATTCATTTATTCATTCATTCAATCATCCATCAAATATTTTATAAGTTTCTAACCTGTTCCAGTTACTTTGCTAAGCACAAAGCTAAAGCAGTGGATAAAATTTATACTTTCTTCTCTTAACATTTCTTGAAAAATTCAATATTTAACAATCAACATGCTTTATGAAAAAATGCTAAAAAGGAATGCATAACTATGAATTATGACTAAGTGTGAGGAGTCAGGAAAAGATCACCTCAGATGATCTGGAATTTAATTAATCAGAATTGAATATGATTGAATGAAGAGAAGCGAAAGATGAAGGGATATGAAAATGCTGTGACATGACAAAGACCTTCCATAAGAACTGAATAAGAGTCAATATTGTTGGAACTGTTTTGTCTCTAGAAATTTCTGTATTGTAGATGCTTGGGAATAACAATCTAGATGAAGCATAGCTTATATCTAAGGGATGACTCTTGATGTTCATTTTCATCAGCATGTATTTTAATGTTCTGTATATTTTGAGCATAATTTGGGATAAAATTCTCCTAAGTCATCTTTTTGCTTTTTTGTTCTAAATTATTAGGAAAAAAAAATGAGAGGTAGGGGAAGCAGTAGTGAGCAGTTTGGGAATACAATTTTAAAAGCAAAAAATTGGTGTAACACTTTTGGAGGATAACTAGTTGGGTATTCAACTCCATTCTACTGTTTGAAATATTTTTTTATATTGTTAAACAATTGCATTATTTTGGAAGTTATTTCAGAAAGCTCTCTTAATAATATAAGTATGAAATCATAATTCCATACATAAGAGAAAAATGTTGGATACAGAATGGCAGGTAAATGCCTGTCTCCTTATTAGCAATATTAACATTGATTGTTGAATTTAGGGTGTCTTTGTCTTATTTTTTCTATTGTAAAACTGAATGTTTTCAAGTGTGCAGCAAGCGAGCTGCACAGTAAAACTTTGTAATCATGCAGATGTACATTTTCCCAATGGTTAAACCAGAATAAAAGAAAAAATATGGGCCTTCAGCTTGAAAATTATGCCCATCAGATTTAAGGAACCAAGGAGTACTCACAAAAGTAAAGGTAATTCTTTGTGTACATTAATGAAACTTCAGAAAATAAAATATAAAATTATAAAATCTTTACAAAGAAAAAGAGAAGAAAAGCAGAGAAAATACATGATTGGATAGCAGTTCTCTTAACAGCAAAATTCTCCCTGGTTTCAATAGATACCAGAAAAAATTAAGTAATAGCTTCTAAGATTTGATGAAATAATAATTATTAATCTAAAGTTATAGCTTTATTGTTGTTGTTAGGTGCCATTGAGTCATGTCTGACTCATAGCAATGCTTACAGGGTTTTCAATGGCTGATTGCTCTAGGATTGTCTCAGGAGTGGACTGCCACATCCTTCTCTGGTCTTTGGGGTGCTAGGAGTAGAATATGGGTCCTCAGAAAGTGTGGAGCCACACTCTACCAGCAGAACTAAACTCCAGCCAATATAATAGCTAAGGCATCATTTATGAGGGTACAATAAATTCTACTATCCATATTTTTATTGATAAAAAGCTGATGTAGACAGTTCATTAGAAATGTTACTGAAACCTCAATAGAAAGTATATGAAACCAGAAAACACTCAACTGAGTTCCTCTTTCAGGTTTTTCAAGAATGAGAGAAACAAGGCCTGGTGGTACATATCTATAATGCCATCTCTTCTGGAGGCTGAGGCAGGAGGATCACAAGTTCCAGAGTGGGCAAGTTAGCAAGATCTTGTATCAAAGAGAGGGAGAGAGAGGGAGAGGGAAGAGGAGAAGGAAGGAGAAAGAGAGAGAGAGTGTGTGTGCTGGGGCTGTAGCTCAGTTGTACAGCACTTACTTAGTGAGTCCTTTGACTCAAAGTCAAAGGGAGAGAGTGATTGTCTGAACCTGGAGCCTGGAGACAGTGATTGTAAAAAAGTTCCCCTACCAGATCTTTTACTTGTGAAGGAGGAACTCAGTTAGACCTTGGAAATTCTGCAGGATGGAAACTAGAAGATAAATACACTGACTTCTGTTTCTGTACTTGAAGCTAGAGGGCATAGGAAACCATTAACAGAGTGGAGTGCATATGTTCTAGACTCCAGGGACAAAGAAAGTTGAAAATACTGGTAAACAACAACAAAAAGGACCATGTCTTCTAAGGCCAGAGACCTGCTTCTGATATTCAGTTCTAATACTTATATATCTAAATATATGTTCTTAATGTCTCCTGTAATCAAAACATAAAAAATATCTAAATGGCCAGAGAAAGGAAAAAGAAAATGTAAAATCAGAAAATGCAAATGTACATAAGCAGTTTTCCTCTTATTATATTATATTATATTATACTAAGTATTAGTATACTAATACTTATATTGGTGACTAAAATTAAAAAGGAATTAAATGCACATATAACCTGAAATACTAAAATAGAAATTAAAATACATCTGCAAAAACTGTCAATTGTCAAATGGATTGTTATCAAATTATAATAAATGGTAATTAAATGCTAATTATCTCATTTCAAGTTGTCAGATTTGTGGGACTTTTTGGTTGTTGTTTGTTTTCAGTACTGAGGGGTTGAACCCAGGACCTCTCACGTGCTAGGCAAGTGCTCTACCACTGAGCCACACCCCGAGTCCCCCACACTTTTTTTTTGCCTTTTAAAGTATTGTGTTTTATTTGGATTTTTAAAATTCCTTTTTTTTTTGGAAATTTTTAATGTAAATCTAAATGTGATTATTCTGACATGCTTTTCATTGCGACATTCCCATATATGCATTTTGTTGTACACTATACAGACAAGTTCCCCTTACCCTCTTGTGCACTTCCTACCCTATCCCACTGCCCCCACCAAAGAGTTCTCTTCCATTTGCTTGTCTTTTAATGGTAATATTTTTCTATATATCATTGGGTTCCAATTCTATTCAAGATAGAAACTTTTTCTGCACTGAGCTTTCTTTTTACATTGTCAGTACTATAACATGAATTTTCTAGTCCATCTATAATAATACCATTCTTTAGTATTATTGGTGTTATTATAATTATTTCCAGGACTATTAAGGTTGGCCTGTTCACCTTGAGGTCACCCCCTCCCCCATTCCTCATTCTTCCTTGTTCCTCCTCTCCCCCTCTAGTCACCCAAGATTTCCTCCTTTTGCTAGATCTCTCCCTGCTTTTTTGCGTTCCCCAAATTGTCCCTTCTCCACTAGGTCTACTTTAGGTTTTTCTTATGTATTTTTATTATGTTCTGACCTCTGCAAAGGATTTTTTCTTCTTGTAATTTTGATTCAGCTCCCACATATGAGTGAGAACGTGTGGTATTTCTCTTTCTGAGCTTGTGTTCATTCACTTAAAATAATTTTCTCCAATTCCATTCATTTTGCTGCAAATGGCATTATTTCATTTTTTGATTGCTGAGTAGTATTCCATTATATATATATATATATATATATATATATATATATATGTACCACAGTTTTTTATGCATTCTACTGTTGATGGGCACTTTGGTTGATTCCATATCTGCTATTGTGAAAAGTGCTGCATTGAACACGGAGATGCAGGTGTCTCTGTGGTATGGTGACCCATCTCCCTTTGGGTAAATTCCCAATAGTGTTATGGCTGGATCATACTGTAGACCAATTTTTAGTTTTTTAAGATACCTCCATATTGATTTCTACAGTGGTTGGACCAATTTACAGCTCCACCAACAATGTAAGAGTCTCCCCTTTTCTCTGAAACCTCGCCAGCATTTGTTGTTATTTGTTTTATTGATCTTGGCCATTCTTACTGGTGTAAAGGGAAATCTCAGAGTTGTTTTAATTTGCATTTCCCTAATGGCTAGGGATATTGAGCATTTTTTCATGTGTATCATGGCTTTACAGATCTCTTCATTTGAGAACTGTCTATTCAGTTCCTTTGCCTATTTGTGTATTGGGCTGTTTGTTTTCTTGGGTATTTTTTTTTCTTAAGTTCTTTGTAAATTCTGGTAATTACACCTTTGTCTGATGTATAGGAAGTGAAAATTCTTTCCCATTCAGTGGGGATTTCCTTGACTCTGTTAATTGTTTCCTTTGCTGTATGGAAGCTTTTTAATTTCATGTAATCCCATTTATTTATTCTTGTTACAATTTCTTGAGCATTTGGAGTCCTATTAAGGAAATGCTTTCCTATGTCTATATGTTGGAGCATATTACCTATCCTATCTGCTATTAGCTTTAAAATTTCTGGCTTTATGTTGAGGTCTTTTATCCATTTTGAGTTAACACTCATGCATATTGAGAGATGTGGGTCTGTTTTCATTTTTCTGCAAGTGGATGTCCATGTTTCCCAACAACATTTATTGAAAAGGCTATCCTTTTTTCAGTTTACTTGTTCCTTTGTCAAAAATTAGGTGGCTATAGGTATATTGAGGTATTTCTGGATGTTCTGTTCCACTGGTCTTCAGGCCTATTTTTGTGCCAGTACTAAGCTGTTTTTGCCACAACTGCCCAGTAGTATAGCTTAAAGTCAGGGATTGTGATTCCACCTGCACTAGTTTTCCAGCTTAAGTGTGTTTTGACTATATGTGGTCTTTTATGATTCCATATGAGTTTTTGGATCATTTTTTCCTTTCTGTAAAGTCTGTCAGTGGAATTTAAATGGGGGTTGCATTAAGTCTATAAATTGCTTTTGTTAGGATAGCCACTTTTTTGTATATTGATTCTTCCTATCCAGGAGCAGGGAAGGTCCTTCCATGTTTTAGTATCCTCTGTGATTTCTTTCTTTAATGTTTTGAAATTTTCCTTGTAGAGATCTGAAGGGTCTTTAGTTAGATTGGTTGCAAGGTACTTAATTTTCCGGTTTTCAATATGTAGTATTCAAGAAACCCATATAACTCACAAAGACCGAAATAGACTGAGAATTAAGGGCTGGAAAACAATATACCAAGTGTGGGGGGAAAGCAGGTCACAATTCTAACATCAGATAGATTAACTTTCAATCCAAAACTAATTAGAAGAGACAAAGAAGGACACTACATATTAGTAAAAGGAACACTCAATCAGGAACCAATAATACTTCTAAATATTTATGTCCCAAATACTGGGGCACCTAGCTTTATAACATAAACTTTATGGAACATAAAAACTTTATTGTACCAGACACAATAATTATGGGATACTTTGATACCCCACTTTCATCAAAATAGAAAATCAACAGAGAAATGATGAATATAATCTCCACCCTCAACCAATTACATCTCACAGATATATACAGAATATTTCATCCACACGATGAGGAATACACATTCCTCTCAGCTTGACATAGAATATTTTCTAAGATAGATCATATGCTAGTCCATAAGAATTCCCTCAACAAATACAAAAAAGTAGAAATTATCCTGTTCCTTATCAGATCATAATGGAATAAAATTGGAGCTCAAGAGCAAGAATAATTCCAGAAATTTTACAAACTCATGGAGACTAAATAATACACTGCTGAATGAGAAGTGGGTTGTTGATGAAATCAAAATGGAATTTAAATCATTCCTGCAATCAAATGATGGTGACAACACATCCTACCAAAACATATGGGATACAGCAAAGGCAGTTTTAAGAGGGAAATTTATAGCATTAAGTGCCTTCATCAATAAGGTAGAAAAGAGCCAAATAAATGACCTAATGACACACCTAAAGGCACTAGGAAATCAACAACACATCAATCCTAAAAGGAGCATCCAAAAAGAAATAACAAAAATAAAGGGAGAAATATTTCAATTAGAATCTAAAGAGATAATTCAAAAAATTTATAAGACTAAGAGCTGGCTCTTTGAACAGATTAATAAAATACACACTCCTCTGGCCAATCTCATCAAAAAGAAAATGGAAAAAAACTAACATAGTAAAGATTAGGAAGAAAAACAGGTCCAAAATTACCAACTACAATGAAATACAGAAAATTGCCAGGGATTAATTACTATGAGAGATTGTATTCCTCAAAACATGAAAATACAGAAAAAATGGATAAATTTATTAACACATATGACTTATCAAAACTAACCCCAGAAGATATAAGTGACCTAATCAAGCCCATTACATATACTGAAACAGAAAAGGTAATAAAAAGTCTCTGAACAAAGAAGAACCCAGGTCCTGAATGGTTCACAGCAGAATTTTGCCAAACTTTCAAAGAAGATATAATACCTGTCTTCCTAAATTATTCCAAAAACTAGAAAAGGATGGAAAATGCCCAAACTCATTCTACGAAGCTACCATCACCCTGATACCTAAACCAGGAAAAGATTCATCTAAGATAGAGAATTATAGACCCATTTCCCTTATGAATATAGATGCAAAAATCCTTAGTAAAATCCTGGCAAACCGAATCTGGCAACATATTAAAAAGATTATTCACCATGACCAAGTGGGATTTATTCCACAGATGCAAGGCTGGTTCAACATAAGGAAATCAATTAATGTAATCCAACATATCAAGAAACTGGCAAACTAAAACCAAATGATCATCTCAATTGATGCTGAAAATGCCTTCAACAAAGTGCAATACCTTTTCATGATAAAAACCCTGGAGAAGATAGGTATAACAGGCAAGTACCTTAACATCATAAAAGTCATCTATGACAGACCTACAGCCAATATATTAAATGGAGAAAAGCTGAAACCATTTCCTCTTAGATCTGAAACAAGAAAAGGATGTCCACTCTCTCCTGTTCTATTTAACATAGTAATTGAAGTCCTCTCCAGGACAGTCAGAAAAGATAAAGAAATCAATGGGATACAGATAGGCAATGAAGAGGTCAAACTATTCTTATTTTCAGATGGCATGAAACTATACATTAAAGACCCCAAAACCTCGTCCAGAAAACTTTTATATCTAATCAACTCCTTCAGCAAATGGCAGGATATAAAATCAACACACAAAAATCAATAGCTTTCCTTTACACCAACTCTAACCAGGAAGAGAAGGAAATTACAGATACAATTTTCTTTTTTTATTTTCAAAGAGATCCTTGCTAAGTTACACAGGCTGCCTTTGCCTTAGCAATTATCACCCTTTTGCTTCTGTCTCATGAGTAGCAGAGTTTACTGGCATGCACCACAGAGCTTTGACATAGTGTCAGATTCTTAGGTGCTAATATTGAATATTACTCAGTTAGCAATAATAATGGCAATATTACACTCTTTTCTTTTGCATTCCTAGGGATCAATGTAGAATTTAGAGCATACTCAGCAAGCATTTTACCACTGAACTAAGCCCTCTAGCCCCGCTATTTAAAACTGTTCTTATGGAAGAAATATATGGAAATGAATATAGACAACTAAAAATTTGATAACCTATTTCTAAGTCTTTGTCAAGGAATCTATTTAAGGCAATCTACAAATGATTGCCACTTTTATATAAACATATACACTGCTCATTGTGCTGATGCTAAATTGAACAAATCAAAGTAAAGTATGATATATTCATGTAAAGGAATGTATATTTTGTTTAAATTTTTCAATGAAAAGTAAAAATCCTTATGGTAAGAAGGAAAATTAAAAAGAACCACTATTATTCAAACATGTGCAGCCATAGCCCTTTGGTGTCCTATCCCATCAGATCTCAGAAGCTAAGCAGGGTTGTCCCTGGTTAGTATTTGGATGGGAGACCTCCTGGGAACACCAGGTGCTGCAGGCTTGGGAGACAGACCCGGCAACCCACTCCCAAAAATCAACCCACCATTGAAAACCCTATGAACAGCAGAGAAGCACTGACAATAGTATTTCACCTATTGTTCAAAGGGTCGCTATAAGTCGGACATTGACTCGATGGCACCTAACAGCAACAACATTATTCAAACAATAAAGGAAATAAAACAAATAGTATTAAAAGTTATCAAAATAATAGTGGATACTATGGCTTGAATGTAATTATTGCTTGCAAAATTCATATGTTGGAATTGAAGCCCCAAAGTGATGGTATTAAGATATTTATATTTTAGGAAGATGAATAATGAGGAGGGCTGCACGCTCATGAATAGATTAATATCATGGTCAAAGAGGCATCATAAAGTTGCCTGGCCTTTCCATTTCTACTGCAATGTGAAGATACAGCATTTTTCTCATTTTGTCCCCTATTCCATGTGAAGACACAGCAAGAAGTCACTACCTGGCAAACACAGCAATCCTTACCAGACACTGGATCTGCCATTGCCTTAGTCTTTGACTTCTCAGACTTTTGAATGTAAGAAACAAATGTCTGTTCTTTGAAAATTACCCATTCTAAGGTATTTTGTTATAGCATTAGGAATACCTAAGACCATGGAGTTACTGGTGATTGCTCTTAGCTGTCTTACAAGATCTGAATTTCTCTAAAGTCTTACAATGATCAGTGTTCATTTGAGAAATATACAAATAAAGTAATTGGATAAAACAAAAATCAGTCAAATCTATTCAATCAAAAATCTACCTAGAAGTCAGGGTTAATAATTGTGTGTTTGTGTGTGTGTGTGTGTGTGTGTGTGTGTGTGTGTGTGTTCTATATGTAATTACACAGTGTTAAGCCCAGAGTCTTTGGACTGCAGGATCTCTGAAAAAAGGACTTCACTGAGCTGTTGTAGAGGTTGGTGCGAAAAGGTCTGGACTGGGGACAAATTAGCACAGCTACCAGCAGTAACGAGCTGGGATTTAGTTCAGTTGTTAGAGCGCTTGCTCGGTGTGCCTTAAGGCCTTGGTTTGAGCCTCAGCACCCTAAATATGGAGAAGAACCTAGCAGCCCACTCCCAAGAATAATCCTGAAACAATCAGCCTTTGAAAACCCTATGAATAGCAGAAAAGCATTGCCATAGTGCAAGTCATGGCATAGTGTTGCGGAGTGCTTTGTTCTGTTGTTTATAGGGTCACTATGAGCAGGAGCTGACTCAATAGCATCTAATAACAAGAAACCAGCCACAAGACTAGTGAGCAGCTGGAAATATGTCCACCACACCTATAACCAAGAGCATTTTTAATAACAAAAATTGGGGGAGTATAGCATAAATAATTTACATTGAACCTACATTGACTATATAGGAGGGCCAGCATACTGCTAGGCAGCAAAAGCTTTGGAATGAGGGGAGTGCATAAGGAGAGACACTTGTTACTTGTGGATTGGTTGGGATTATAAGCAGGGTCTGATAGCTCTTAGTAGTCCAGCTGCCTGTGGTTTTGGGTCAAGATTTCAACATACCTTTAGGAATGTGGAATAGGATTTGTTGGTTTGGCTCATATCTGTTAATTGACTAACTTCTCTTATCTCTCTTACCCTCCATATAATTATCTTTCACCTTTTTCTCTTTTCAGAAGCATAGAGAAACTCTCTGTTTCTCCCAGAAAAGAGCTGGGCTTCCTAGTTGATACTCACACCAACTAGACAAGTACATGCATGTGCATATTTGTGCACTTTCTCTGTGAAGGGGTTTATAATGTGTTTAAGGGTTGTATTTTTTCTTAGAATGTACTTTAGGTTTTATTGACTTGTTTCTTCTTAATTATTAACCTAACCATTTTTGTGAATAAAAAATACATTTTTCCCAATCAACGTGAAAGAAAAGGATAGCTCTCCTTCCTGTGTTCAAATTGCTTTTTAAAAACCTAGTACCAACACAAATGCCTTTAGAGTAAGTGTTTCATTGCATAGAGCATCTGATTCTTCTTGTGGATATGGTATAATGATGACTAGAAAACATCCATCATCTTTTTGACAGGTGACCTATTTTAGAATCAGTAAGATATCTTCCAAGGGAAGCTACTTTACCCATGGTGATTCCTTTAATCTTCATCTACAATGTAGTTGGGTTATTTGTAGGGTAAAGAATCTTTTGTCTACAGCCATACCACCCTGGCATCAGTTCTTTTCAGATCTCTCAAGCTAAGCCTGGTTTGTCCCTTGGATCAGAGACCATTTGGGAATATCGGGCACTTTAGGCTTGGGAGAAGGACCTGGCTGCCCACTCCTGAAACAATCCACCCTTATGAATAGCAGAGAAGCACTAATAATAGTGCAGGGCATGGAACAATGTCTAATAGTGTTTCCTCTGTTGTATTTAGGGTAGCTATAAGTCATATCTGACTTGACTGCTCCTAACAACAACAACAAGGGATCTTTTATTTCCCTTATTTACCTAATTAGATTCATTCATATGAGGATATATTATATTAATATTTTTAATATGATTGATCAGTTCTTAAAAACAAACAATTTAGGAAGGGTAACAAGTAAATTTATTGACTATATCAGTATATATGATTTTCTGTAACAACATTTTTATTTAAAATGTATCAGTCAATATTTTGTGGGCTTTATTTGAAGTTCATATATGGAGAACTCTAGAGAGGATGATGTATATATTTAAAATGCATAATCAATTGGTAAAATAGTACTTTATCTTCTAAATATTTATTCATAATGTTCAAAGTTTTTATCAATCAATTTTACTATAAATGATTAATCAGAAAACTACTCTGTGTTGTGATCTATATTTATATTAATATCTACAAGGCAAATGTAATTGAGCTTCAGGAGGACCAATAGTGTTCTGTTATTGATGTCTTAGCTCTAAAATGATGGTAGTAATTTAGCATCACTCTATAAATAGCAATAATATAGTGGATAGCATTGGCTGTTTTTGTGTTTTAATATTCCCTCAGGGAAAAGTATGACATGAGCTAATTATAGTGGTAGTGGTAGAGTTTGACTGTGGGCGAAATTGTTGTTATTTCATTTAACGTTCAATTAATTAACTTCTCTACTGGATGGTTTACTGTATGTTACTAATTAGGCTATCCACAGAAAGTTCTTTAAATATTAGTGAATACACTGCTATTCGTGCACACGCACCCACGGCCCAGACCCAACACGGAGTGCAACCTTAGCAGCACACTCTCACCACTCCTGCGGGACACAGACTGCAGATCCTAGGTGAGTCACCGTGAGGGGGCCCACAAATGCCCTCCAAAGCGGCCGCGGAGCCAACGGGGAAGCTGGTGCCAGCGATCTGCGTCTAGAGCTAAGACGCGGCTCCCCTCCCTTCTGATGTGGCGGGTCAGGCCTACGGTCTCGAACTCCACAGAAAATTGGGCACACATATGCCCGGATACCAGACACATCAGAGGTGAGTCCAAATCACCCCACTGTGCTGCGGAGAGGTCGGGGGCTTGTGGAGGCGGCTAAGTCGAGCGTGGCCGGGGAGCTTCTTTTCGGCGGAAACTGGCGGAGCAGTTCACTGCCAGCAGTGAAGTTCCGAGCGCGACTACAGCACAGGACAAGATGGCAGGATAGAATCCTGGAGACTTGGAGGGGACTTTGCCCACACACCCAGGGGAGCCGGACCCAACACAGCATGCAACCTTGACATCACACTGTCACCCTGCCTGCGGGACACAAACTGCAAGTTTTCTGGTGAGTCAGCACAGAATCGCACCCTC
>VMDO01026749.1:0-26259 GCA_007922755.1 Pedetes capensis
GAATGTGCAATATTCTCACATATTATTTGTAGTATATATTTTCAAACTAAAGTACAAAATAAGATTGTGTTCTATGTTCAATGAGAACTGTTTATTAACATGAATTATACACTGATCTAAAATTAGAGTAAGAATACATTATCAGTACAGTCACAATAAATCTATGATTATGCCTCAGACCTACCTCCACCATCCCCAAAAATGCCATTAAATAGCCACAGGTAACAATAAATCAGCAAAAGCAATAAAATAGAGACACACAAATGTTCTTGCTACTTACAATTTAAAATGGTCAATTGATTATATAATCAACACTAATCCCCACTGAAATGGCTTTAAAGGAAAGAGTTTCATTTATGAAGTCTCTAGAACAAAGAGGAGTGAGGCAATTTTAAAAACTAAAGAGTGAATACACAATAGGCATCACTAGGTGCTGTGGCACATGCTTGTAATCTCAGCTACTGAGGAGGCTGAGGCAGGAGGATTGCAGGTTCAAGGAGACCCTGTTTGAAAATAAAAATTTAAAAAAGGGTTAATGATGTAGCTCAGTGGTAGAGCATTTGCCCAATACAAGACCCTGGGCTCAATCCCCAAAACTCCCCTGACCTCCACACATACCACATGTGACTCAACAGAATGGATAAGGCTGAAATCTAAGCCCGAGGTAGGTATCCAACAAATGCTCCTGAAAGTATCAAGAAAGCATCAAAAAAAGTGAAGAAGGTAGAAAGCTAAGCTGGGAATTTGTTTAAGAAACAGGTTACTACACCTTGGCCAAATGCTCTAGAGAAGCCCAGCCAGCCAGACATCAGTTTAAGCTGATGAAATTACTGAAGACAGTTAAAAGAAAATTTACATACTAAATAATGAGGGGGCTGGGATTTAGCTCAGTGGTAGAGTGCTGTGCTGAAGTCTCTGAGGTCCTGAGTTCAATTCCCAGCATCGCAAAAATGGGAGAAGGGCCTGGCAATCCACTCCAGAAACAGTCGGCAATCCCGAAACAGTCAGCCATTGAAAACCCTATGAGGGTCACTATGAGTCGGATACCGACTTGAAAGCACCTAACAACAACTAACAACTAACAAATAATGAGGTCACTAAACTCTTCCCTTGCTCTAATCTCAGAACTCTGGTACCTAAAATGATAAATCACTGCAAGAAATTGTTGAGTTATTGTCAGAGAAACTGATCAGTGAAGGAGAAAATATACTGACTTTTGGAAGTGCCTCAATAAAATGTCTCAATCTCCTCTTAACCCCCCAGAATCTGATCTTCTGGGGGATAAATTCCAGCCACGTGCATACAGGTTTTTAGTATCTCATTCTAAAATACAATTGAAGCACAGATTTTTTTAAAAGTTGAAAAGTATATAAAGGGAGTAGGAGATACATGGGCCATAATGAAAAACTTAAAATACATCTAAGTATAGCCCTATGGAATGGTAAGAAAAATGGTAAAGTAATATCTGAGGAAATTTTAACTGAGAATTTTCCAAAAGTGATGAGAAAACATCAAGCTGTGGCTTCAAGATTTAAAAACATCAGGCAGGACAAACATCCAGAAAATACACTTGGTCATTTTCTGGTAAGATTGGCAAGAAGAAAAAAAGTACAGAAATGTGAGAAAGAGAAGGAGAACTTTAAAAGCAGCTGGAGAGAAAGACACACCATTCTCAAAAGGGACAGCATAACAGTTATGATTGACTTTTCAACAATAATTATAGAACTGAGAGGAAAATAGGATTAATATCATTAAGATACTAAAAGACAGTACTTGTCAATCTAGCATTTTGTATTCTGTGAAAGCATTATTCAAAACTAAAGGCAAAAGACATGTTTCAGATAAATAAAAACTAAAAGTTATGTTTTTAATAGAGTGGCATTAGATGGAACACTAATGGATCCTCTTAACACAAAAGAAAAATCATACACAGAAGCAAACAAACAACAACCAGATAGGAATTATGAGTGTCTGAAAATGCAAATATGTTGGTACATGTGGATGTTCATTCTTTAAGAATAATAATGCTATCAGGATTTTATATATGTAGAATATGTGTAGATTAGATGGCAAAGGAACATAAAAGATTAAAGAGAGATAAATGGAATTAACTTTAAAAGTCTTGCATTGACACTTAAGTGGGAAACATGCTACTTTAAGATAAAATGTAATAAGTTAAGATGAATATTGTACTTTATAAAGCAATAAAAGAATTCAAGAAAAACTTTTAGAGAAAAACCAAAATGCAACAATGTATATCTAAAGAGCTAATTGAAAAAGTCATAAAATATAACTTCAAAGGACACAAAAAATGAGTAGAACAAATAACAAATGAAATAAATGGAAAAAAAGAGCCTGATAGACTATTTAAATCCAAATATATCAGTTAACACATTAAACAAATGGACTAACTACTATATGGATAAGGCTTTCAGAATTCATAAAAATATGAGGGCCAATTATATACTGTTTATAAGTAACACATTTTAAATGTCAAATGACATAAAAATTGAGAGCAGTTGGATGGAAAAACACATGGCATGCAATTATCACAACTGGAATCTAGTATGGTCTGAAACTAATATAGACATGGTAGACTTCAATTCAAGAAGTATTTCTGCAGAAAGAGGGACATGCCACACAGAAAAATAAGCAAAAGTCTATTGGGAGATAATTCTTCATGACATAAATTAATGTATGATTGTGTATATATGTATGCCAATATATATATGATCTTATATATAGTCTGATTCAAGGACATTATATAGCAAATAACATATGTTCTTAAAATTGTATATATATATAAGCAAAATTTGATATATTGGTGTATATATATACATATATATTTTATATGTATGACTATTAATATATGAAGCTTGCAGCCATAGTACTGTGGTGTCCGATCCTATTAGATCTCTGAAGCTAAGCAGAGTCGGGCCTGGTTAGTACTAGGATGGGAGACCAGCTGGGAACACCTGGTGCTGTAGGCTTGGGAGAAGGACCTGGCAGGCCACTCTCAAAAAACAATCAACCATTGAAAACCCTATGAATAACAGAGAAGCACTAACAATAGTGTTTTGCCTGTTGTACATATGCATCAGACACGGACTCAAGGGCACCTAACAACATCATTACTATATGTATGTATGTATGTACATGCATGTAGTTATATATTATTAATAAATCTTAATATTAACAATGCCTGCAGCCATAGCCCTGTGGCATCCGATCCCGTCAGGTCTCAGAAGCTAAGCAGGGTCAGGCCTGGTTAGTACCTGGATGGGAGACCGCCTGGGAACACCAGAAGCTGTAGGCTTGGGAGAAGGACCTGGCAACCCCCTCCCAAAAATCAATCTGCCATTGAAAACCCTATGAACAGCAGTGAAGCACTGACAATAGTATTTCCCCTGTTGTACAGAGGGTCGCTATGAGTCGGATACCGACTCGATGGCACCTAACAACAACAACAATATTAACAATTGTAATACATGAGACTTTTTAAAAAGATGTTTATGTAACAAATAACTTTGGATGCTAGAGATACCTTTTGGGTCACAGAGAACATTTATTTATATTGCAGATAGTAAAGCTTCCTTCTTCTGGGAGAAGATTTCAACTATAAAGAATGGGCAGTTTTGCCAGCAGCCCATTAAGTGATTGGAAACTTCTTAAGAATAGTATTCCTCAGCTGTGGCATAGACCTATACCAGAGATATAGCATCCACCTGGGCTTGCGTCTGCATTGCCCACATGGGACATGAGGGGATGGAAGACTGTTGTAGACATACATGAAACAGCAACTTACAATACCTTTTGCACTGTGAGTAATAAAGCTCATAAATTAATTTGAGCTCATTGTTCACTTACCAGTTCCCTTATTTTTATGGAAGTGTGGTGAGCCAAAACCCACAATGCTGTTCTACTGCTTGGATGCTTGATAAAGTGTTGAGCAGGTATTCCTTAAAGAAAATACCCAAGTGTCCAATATGTATATGAAAATATCATTAGTTATCAGAGAATGTAAGTCAAAATGTCATGGGATGGCAGTAAACATTTACACAAATAGCAATCAATTTCTTCTTTAACACTGTAAAATTTCTACCAAGTATTGGCAAGGATGTGGACAACTGGGACTCTTCATAGACCCTGGGTAATACTGTATGTTATTAGTACCACTATTTTGGAAAAATGTTTAGGAATAGTTACTAAAGCTGAACATATGCATATAATATAACCTACCAACTCCACTCCTTATGATATATCGTGAGAAATATGTGCATACATTTTCCAAAAGGCATATGTAAGAGTATACATTACGTATCCAACCATACTAAGTCTCCAATGGAAACAATCCACATCCATCAATAGTAAAATAGATTTTTAAATTTTTTTCTCATGTCATAACATAATAGTCTTGTATTAGTTTTATATTGTTATCATACAAATTACCTGAAACTTAACCATTTAAAACTATGTTTATTATCTCAAAATTTTTTGGCCATAAATCCATATTGGCTTAACTATTTTGTGTGATTCAGGACTCACACAGATGAAATGAAAGTGTGGTGGACTGGCTGAGCTCTTATCAGGAGCTCTTGGAAGTGTACACTTCCAAGCTCACTCAGGTTCTTGGCTGGGTGTAATTTTTTGAGGATGTAGGACTATGACACTCTTTTCTGTGCTGATGTCAACTGAGGTCTGCCTTAAATTCTTGGAGTCTTTCTCTAGTCCTTGCATATGGATGTCTATATATCAAAACCAGAAATGACACATTGCTTCAAAAATCATGCTTCAAAAATCTTCAGCTGACCTACTGAATCTCCCTAGGTGCTATGCCAAGAAAGTTCTCTACTTTAAGAAATAGGGGTCTACTTTCAATTTTCTGCAAATGGATATTCAATTTTCCCAGTACAATTTGTAAAAGAGGCTCATTTATCCACTAAATGTCCTTAGACACTTTGTCAAAAACCAGGTAACTAGTTTTGTGGGTTCAATTTTATTCTATTGGTCTTCAAGCCGATTTTTGTGCCAATACCAAGCTGGATTTGCCACTATTTCCCTGTAGTATAGTCTGAAGTCGGGAATAGTGATCCCTTCTGTGCTGTTTTTGCAGTTTAAGATTGTCTGAACTATACACAGTCTTTAGTGCTTCCATATGAATTTTAGGATTATTTTTTCAATTTCTGCAAAGTCTGTCATTGGAATTTTAATGGAGATTGCATTAAATCTGTAAATTGCTTTTGGTTATAGAGCCAGCTTTACAATATTGAGTCTCCCAATCCATGAGCAAGGGAGGTCCTTCCATCTTCTAGTGTAAATTTGAAATGGATAAAATACCTCAACATAAAACTGGAAACCCTAAAATTATTAGAAGAAAAGATAGAAAACACACTCCTACACATAGGCATAGTAAAGTATTTGCTTAATAAGCCTCCAATTGCCCAGGAAATGGCACCAGGAATTAACAAATGGAATTACACGAAATTAAAAAGCTTCTGGACAGCAAAGGAAACAATCAACAGAATTAAGAAAGAAGAACTCACAGAATGGGAGAAAATCTTCACATCCTACACATTCAACAGAGGACTAATTTCAAGAATATTCAGAACTAAAGAACTAAAGAAAGCAAATCCCAGGACAACAAATAACCCAATACATAAGTGGGCAAAGGAAATGCACAGACAATTCTCAGAGGAAGAAGTCTGGAGGGCCAAGAAACACATGAAAAAATGCTCAATATCCCTAGCCATTAGGGGAATGCAAATCAAAACAACACTGAGATTTTTCTCACTCCAGTAATAATGGCTAAGACCAATGAAACAAATAATAATAAATGCTGGTGGGGATGTGGAGAAAGAGGAACTCTTTTACACTGCTGGTAGGGCTGTAAATTAATTCAGACACTTTGGAAATCAATATGGAGATACCTTAGAAAACCAAAAATAAAACTGCCATGTGACCCAGCTATACTACTCCCAGGAATATAGCCAAAGGAAGACAAGTTATCATACCATAGGGACAGCTGCATCTCCATATTTAATACAGTACCCTTCACAATTGCAAGGGTATGGAACCAACCAAGATGTCCATCAACAGAGGAATGGATAAAAAAAATGTGTTATATATACACAATGGAATGTTACTCAGCAACAAAAAAGAATGAAATGTCATTTGCAGCAAAATGGATGGAACTGGAGAATATCATCTTAAACTAATGACCCCATATCATTAGCTGGAGAATTTCATCTTAAGCTAATGATACATATGTTCTTACTCATATGTGGAAGCTAAATCTAACTTAAATGAAAAAAAACTATACACATATAGATATATAAAAATGAACAATCAGGCTTATCTAAGAAGGGAAAGTAAAAGCAGAGTAGAAAGAAGGGGGAGGGGACGGAGGGGGGTAAAGGCTATGGAAGGAGAGTTGGGGAGGGGAAGTAATGCAGAGGGATAAAGGGGGAGAGGATAATTTCAAATTATGTGACGCAACTATATGAATATATGGGAAAAATAGGCAAATATAACTCATAATAGCATATGATTTTTACTACATATTAAGGATTCCATAAATTTATGTAAGTTGATGAAAGCGTAACCAAAAGTGATGTAATAGCTGCACAATAGAAACAGCAAAAGCCTGATCATTCTGTACTCCACCAACATTTATAAATAAAGGGGAACAAAGAGAAAGTTCTCTACTTTAATGGGCTATAAGAGTAGATTGCCTGCAGCCATAGCCCTGTGGCATCCGATCCCGTCAGATTTCGGAAGCTAAGCAGGGTCGGGTCTGGTTAGTACCTGGATGGGAGACCGCCTGGGAAAACTAGAAGCTGTAGGCTTGGGAGAAGGACCTGGCAACTCCCTCCCAAAAATCAATCTGCCATTGAAAACCCTATGAACAGCAGTGAAGCACTGACAATAGTGTTTCCCCTGTTGTACAGAAGGTCGCTATGAGTCGGATACCGACTCGATGGCACCTAACAACAACAACAAAGAGTAGATTGCATCTACCAAGGTAATCTCCCTATTTTAAGGTCCATATATAATTAATTACATCTGCAGTCTGTTTTGCCAATGTCCCCACTGACCACATATTCACACATTGCAGGAAATAGGGCACAGACATCACTGAGGTGCTATTTTTTTGCCTTGTGCAACTCTAAAGCAATGAGAAAAAATTAACTTGTATACACAAAAGCAAAGATGAATTTCACATAGTGATGAGTAAAAGAAGCAAGGCCAAGGGAATGCATATGTATGGACCTATTTAGATTCAGCTTTTAAAAAACAAGAAAAACTAATTTATTCTGGTAGAAAAAAATATTCACACTTGGAAGAACAATGACTAAAAAATAACTCCAGGGGTGATATATTCAAGGAAACAAGTAAATAAAATTTATTAAAAATACTTAAGGGTTGTGAAATCATATTGAGAATTTTTAACCATAAGGGAGAGTTTTAGATGGATTAGTGGCAGGCATGAGAAAGCTAATGAAAACATGATAATTATTATTTACAAGGAATAAAAAATTGAAAAACTCAAATTGTAATTATATTATAAAGTACTATGCATCTCAGTATAAACAAATTACATGTATTAATTTATTTATTTATAGTAATTTAAAAAATGGTTACCAACATATTTCAAAATGATCATAATTATACTGTCATCATGAGATGACAGAAGAGAGAGAAGAAACATATATGTATGTGTGTGAACACGTGAGTAGGAAGCCAGATAGATGACATTTAAAACTGAAAATTCAAGAAATAGTAGCTTGCTGTTTTTCTTAGGTGCCATCGAGTTGTATCTGACTCATAGTGAGCCTGTGTACAACAGATGAAACAGTACCTGACACTGTCACATGCCCGGCACTATGTCAGAGCTTCTCTGCTGTTCATAGGGTTTTGGATGGCTGATTGTTTTCAGGGTTGTTTCAAGAGTGGGATGCCAGGTCCTTCTCCCATTTTTGCAGTGCTGGGGATCGAAACTAGGGCCTTGGAGTGTCCGGAGTAAGCACTCTACTAACTGAGCTAAACCCTAGGACCACCAAAATAGTAGCATACATATTTTATTCAGAAATATAGAGATAAACAATAATCAAGAGTATCCCAAAAGAATTAAAGGTGCTTATCTCTAGAGATCAAAGATTGATAGTATAGGATACACACACACACACACACACACACACACCCTACACTATCCATCTATCTATCCATCTATCATCTAGCTACATATTTTTGTAGTGGTTGGGAATTGAATCCAGCATCTTGCACATGCTAGGCAAGTGCTATACCACTAACCTGCACCTCCTGCCATTTATTTATTTGTCTGTTTGTTTGTTGTTATTTTGAGACAGGGTCTCCCTATGTTGTGCAGGCTGCTTCAAACCTGCATTCCTCCCACCTCAGCCTCCTGAGTTGCTGGAATAAAGGCATGTGCCACAGTACCCAGAAAGTGTTGTTGTTGTTGGGTACTGTCAAGTTGTGTCCAACTCATAGCAATCCTTATAGGGTTTTCAATGGCTGATTGTTTTGGGATTGCTGAGGGAGTGGATTGCTACATCCTTCTCCCATTTTTTTGCAGTGCTGGGAATTGAACTTGGGACCTCAGAGACTGCAGAGGGACTCTCCATCAACTGAGTTAAACCCCAGCTCCCCAGAAAGTGTAGGATGCTTCTTATCTTGGGAGTCCTATTTAAATCTCTTAACTTTATGAAAGTTCTCCTTTGGCACTCTCACTTGTTGATTTACTTAGGGCCATATCAAGGGGACTTAAATAACTATATCCTGTAGCTAGAGAAAAGAAATCACTAGGTTAGTGCAGCTGCTTCCAAGACAGAAGATTATTTTCTACTGCAAAATACAACCCACAGCAGTTCAACCATGGCTCCCACCCTTTATGGGCAGGCCAGATACTGCTCACCTGGCATGGAACTATCTCTTGGATTTTCCACTGCTATTTTCCTACATAAAATGAAATTGGAAATCTTATGATTTATTTTGCTTGAACAGAGAACGATCTTTTAAATGGCATAAGACTTGGATGCTTTTCAGGCAGAGAAGAGTTTTAGTAAGAATCATTGTTCATGAAATATGTTGGCATGCTTCAGCAACCAATATGAAGGTACTTTATAAGCCAAATTCCATAGGCTTTAACTTGTGTGGAATGTAGCTATGTAAGCTTACTAAATAAGACAAATAATCATCCTGATGATTTTATTTATATAGAAAAGCAAATGTTCAAAACTAGGATCAAGTTTTTTATTCAGAAACATCAAATTTGCTTCTCTAGCTCTCAAGATATTTTTATTCTATCTTCTTCTCCTTTAAAAGGTCATGCTTTGAGTAGTATGAGATCATGCTTTGAGCAGTATGAGGAAGATCAGTTGACTCATTGTATAGTGTTGTGGGAAAAAATGTATATTTCCTTTGATGTTGCAATACACATACATCATTTAGAATTTGTATACTACAGAAAAATAAAGCAGGAAAAAAATCTATAATCCCATGGTGCCAAATATTAGTACTATTGTACATATTAACCCCAGAAGACATAAGTGACCTAAACAAGCCCATTACACATGCTGAAATAGAAAAGGTAATAAAAAGTCTCTCAACAAAGAAGAGCCCAGGTCCTGATGGGTTCCTGAATTTTACCAAACTTTCAAAGAAGATTTAATACCTGTCTTCCTCAAATTATTTCAAAAAGTAGAAAAGGCGGGAACACTCCCAAACTCATTCTATGAGGCTCCCATCACTCTGATACCTAACCCAGAAAGGCTACATCTAAGATAGAGAATTATAGACCAATTTCCCTTATTAACATAGATGCAAAAATCCTTAACAAAATCCTGGCAAACCGAATCCAGCAACATATTAAAAAGATTGTTCACCATGACCAAGTGGAATTTATTCCACAGATGCAAGGCTGGTTCAACATACGGAAATCAATTAATGTAACCTAACATATCAAGAGACTGGCAAACAAAAGTCACATGATCATCTCAATTGATGCTGAAAAGCCCCTCAACAAAGTGCAATACCTTTTCATGATAAAAACCCTGGAGAAAGTAGACATAAAAGGCAAATATCTTAACATCATAAAAGCCATCTATGACAGACCTACAGCCAACATTATATAAATGAAGAAAAACTGAAACCATTTCCTCTAAGATCTGAAATGAGAAAAGGATGTCCATTCTCTCCTATTTTATTTAACATAGTGATTGAAGTCCTCATCAGGGCAATAAGACTAGAAAAAGAAATCAAAGGGATACAGCTTGGCAATGAAGAGATCAACTATCTTTATTTGCAGATTACATGGTACTTTACCTAAAGGACCCCAAACCTCATCCAGAAAACTTTTAGATCTAATCAACTCCTTCAGCAAAGTGACAGGATATAAAATTAACACAAAAAAATCAATAGCTTTCCTTTACACCAACTGTAAGCAGGAAGAGAAGGAAATTACAGATACAATACCTTTCACAATAGCCCACCAGAAAATTAAATACCATGGAATCAATCTAACCAAAGACCCTACAGACCTCTACAAGGAAAATTTCAAAACACTAAAGAAAGAAATTGCAGAGGATATTAAAAAATGGAAGGACCTTCCCTGCTCCTGTATTGGGAGAATCGATTTAGTAAAAATGGCTATCCTACCAAAAGGAATCTATAGATTTAATGCAATGTCTATTAAAATTCCAATGACAGACTTTACAGAAATAGAAAAATGATCCAAAAATTCATATGGAATCACAAAAGACCACAAATAGCCAAAACACTCTCAAGCTGCAAAACTAGTGCAGGTGGAATCACAATCCCTGACTTTAATCTATACTATAGGGTAGTGGTGCCTTCAGCTGTAGCCCTATGGCATCTGATCCCATCAGATCTCAGAAGCTAAGCAGGGTCAGGCCTGGTTAGTACCTGGATGGGAGACTGCCTGGGAACACCAGAAGCTGTAGGCTTGGGAGAAGGACCTGGCAACCCCCTCCCAAAAATCAATCTGCCATTGAAAACCCTATGAACAGAAGAGAAGTACTGACAATAGTGTTTCCCCTGTTGTACAGAGGGTCGCTATGAGTCGGATACCGACTTGATGGCACCTAACAACAACAACAACATAGGGTAGTGGTAGCAAAAACAGCTTGGTACTGGCATAAAAATAGGCCTAAAGACTAGTGGAACCAGAATAGAAGATCAAGAAATACCTCCACACACCTATGTTGTTGTTGGTGTTAGGTGCTGTCGAGTCATGTCTGACTCATAGCAACCCCCATAGGGTTTTCAATGGCTGACTGTTTCAAGATTGCCTTGGGAATGGATTACCAGGCCCTTCTCCCATTTTTTCGGTGCTGGGAATTGAACTCGGGACCTCAGAGACTGCAGCGCAGCGCTCTACCAACTGAGCTAAATCCCAGCCCCCACACACCTATAACCACCTGATTTTCAACAAAGGAACAAAGCAAGTAAATTGGAAAAAGGATAGCCTTTTCAATAAATGGTGCTGGGAAAAATGGATATCCGCTTGCAGAAAAATGAAAACTGACCCGCATCTCTCAATATGCATGAGAGTTAATTCAAAATGGATAAAAGACCTCAACATAAAACCAGAAACTTTAAAATAATAAAAGATAGGAAAGGCAATATGCTCCAACATCTTGGCATAAGAAAGTATTTCCTTAGTAGGACTCCAGTTGCTCAAGAAATTGCAACAAGAATAGATAAATGGGATTACATGAAATTAAAAAGCTTCTGTACAGCAAAGGAAACAATCAACAGAGTCAAGGAGATCCCAGTGAATAGGAAAAAATCTTTGCATCTTATACATCGGACAGAGGACTAATATCCAGAATTTATAAAGAACTCAAGAAAACAATACCCCAGGAAACAAATAACCCGGTACACAAATGGGCAAAGGAACTGAACAGACAGTTCTCAAATGAAGAGGCCTGTAACGCCATGAAAGAAATGAAAAAACGCTCAATATCCCTAGGCACTAGGGAAATGCAAATCAAAACAACTCCAAGATTCCACCTTACTCCAGTAAGAATGGCCAAGATCAATAAAACAAATAACAACAAATGTTGGCAAGACTGTGGAGAAAAGGGAACTCTCTTCTACTGCTGGTGGAGCTAAAAATTAGTCCAACCACTTTGGAAATCAATATGGAGGTACCTCAAAAAACTAAAAATAGATCTACCGTATGACCCAGCTATAACACTATTGGGAATACACCCAAAGGGAGATGAGTCATCATACCTCAGAGACACCTGCATCTCCATGTTCAATGTAGCACTTTTTACAATAGCAAGGATATGGAATCAACCAAAGTGCCCATCAACAGAAGAATGGATAAAAAAACCTATGGTATATATACCAAATGGAATACTACTCAGCAATGAAAAAATGGAATAAAGCCATTTGCAACAAAATGGATGGAATTGGAAAAAATATTTTAAGTGAACGAACACAAGCCTAAAAAGAGAAATACCACATGTTCTCACTCATATATGGGAGCTGAATCAAAATTAAAAGAAGGAAAAAATCCTATACAGAAATTGGAACATAATAAAAAGCTAAAGTCAACTTAGCAGAGAAGAGATAATTTAGAGAGTGGAGAGGAGAAGGGAGGGATCTAGCAAAAGGAAGAGATGATGGAAGAAGAAAGGAGGGAAAGGAGGAAGAAAGAGGAGTGAGGAATGAGAGAGAGGTTGACCTCAAAGTAAACAGCCCAACTTTAATAGTTTCGGAAATAATTATAATAATAGCAATAATATCAAAGAATGGTAATAATACAAATGGGTTAGATTATTCATGTAATACTACTGACAATGTAAAAAGATAGATCACTACAGAAAAAAGTTTGGGCCTTAAATATAATTGGGATGAAAGGGTATATAGAAATATAATCACACAAAAAGACATACAATGTAGAAGAGAGGCCTTTGGTGAGGGTGTTGAAGAAGGGGGAGGAGGTACACAAGAGGGTAAGGGGAAAGTTATCTGTGCACTGTACAATGAAATTCACATATGTAAATGTCACAATGAAATGCATGTCAGAATGAAACACATTAAGTTGTACATTAAAAATTTCCAATAAAAAACAGGAAAAAGTCTATAATCCCATGGTACCAAATATTAATACTATTACGTGCGCACACACACACACACACACACACACACACACACACACACAAAATTATAATCACATTGTCATGTATCTATATATTCTTTTTTATTAGTACATTCTGAATATTGTTCTAAACTATTAAGTATTATCCTCAAACATATGACTTTCCATGGTTATATGGTTATCATAGAATTTTACCACAATTTATTTCCTTATTATCTATTTTTTTATTGCCACATTGTTTCTAAATGGTTACCATTATAAGTAATAATGAGGGAATATCCTGTCTATGATTCTTTACACTTCATTAGGATAAATTCCTGGGAGAAATCAAAAGTTGTAAATATTTTTATGACTTTTTTACCATTGCTGTTTAAAATAGACATAGACAGTCTTGTAGCAAGCAGAAAGATAACCTTATTTGGGGTATACACTTACACAGACATATATACTCTCACACATACATATCAGGAGGGAAGGAGAGAAAAAAAGAAACTTTAAAAAACTAGTTTTCATAAGAATAGAAATTTTGCTTTACAAGGATATATAATATTATCATCAAGTCTAAATCAAAGCTTGCAAATTATATTTTGCAGGGGCTAAATCTGATCCACCTCCTATAATTGTAAATAAAGTTTTTTTTTTTTTTTTTGTATGTGTGGTACTTGAGTGTTGAACTCAGGGCCTCCTATATACTTTGCAAGTGTTCTACCACTGGGCTGCAATCCAGGTTCATTTTCTAATTTTTTTTTTTTTTTTGAGTCAAGGTCTTGCTAAGTTATACAGGCTGCTCTGGCCTCAAATTCATGATCCTCTTTACTCGGCCTCTCAAGTCACTGGGATTACAGAAGTGTGCCACCATGTCCAGCTTATAAATAAAGTTTTATTAAAGCACAGCCATGCTCATTTATTTGCAGATTATCTATAGTTGCTTTTGAGATACATAGGCAGAATTAGAATTAGAATAGTTATTAGAGAAACACTATGACCCACATAGCCTAAAATACTTATTATCACAGTGCTTTATAGGTAAAGCTTGCTGGCATCTGTCCTTACACTATAAAGTCCACATAACAAAAACTTATTAACATCCACACAAGTTAAGTACTATCTGGTCAAACAGAGAAGACATTGATACTACAAATGCTGGTCCCTTAAGGTTTCTCATCCAGATTCCCATGATGTTGTTAGGTGCTGTCAGGTTGGATCTGACTCCAATTCATAGTGACCCTATGTACAACAGAATGGAATGCTCCCCAACATTGTGCCATGCCTGGCACTATGTCAGTGCTTCTCTGCTATTCATAGGGTTTTCAATGGCGGATTGTTTTGAGAGTGGGCTGCCAGGTCTTTCTCCAATTTTGCAGGGCTGGATATTGAATCTAGGGCCTCAGAGTGTGCAAGCTGAGCTCTAAACTAAACCCTTACTCAACTGAGCTAATCCCTTACCATTATAATCCCAGTGACTCAGGAGGTAGAGGCAGAATGAGCGCAGGTTCAAGGCCAGAGGCAGCCTGCTCAACTTAGTGAGACCCTATCTCAAGATAAAAAATAGAAAAGGGGGCTTGGGGTACAGCTTAGTGGTAGAGCACTTATCTAGTATGTGTAAGTCCCTGTGTTCAACAACCCAGTACTGCAAAAAAATTTTTAAAGAAAGAAATATATATATATATATCAGAATCATAGCAAGCAATTGTAGCAAGCATCTGATATATCAGAAGCCTAGGGGTAGGGGGGCTCACAGACAGAGGAAAGCACTTTTTAAAATTGTGAATGGCTGTTATGAAGATTTGGTTGTATTTTAGGTAATGTACTAGTAATTTCACAGCATGTCAAAACTGACACATACAAAAAAATATATAACTAGCAGCCTCCAGTCTCTCCTCTTAATGTCTAGGTATGTGTCCTTCTTCAAAAGAGCTTTATCTCATTGGAAATAATTGGAAATTAGTTTTGTTTGTAAATTTTGGTGAATAGCCTGGTCAAAGTATCCAAAAACATGGTTTCCTATTCACATTGGGCATATTGGTAGATGGGAAAATACTGGCTGGATGAACTTTTCAAAAATAACTACCTATTTACAGAGTTATGAAACTCTATTGGTGGTCCTTGGAAGATGACTAGAAGCCAGAGGCATCAAGGAGGGACTGATCATTACCTTGGCACCAACTGGCATAATAGACTGGGAAGCTGGCATCAAGGATGGCCACTGAAGTGCTTGAGACAAAAGATGATAAGGTTAAGAATTCAGATTATGGTCACAGAAATGGAAAATCAGGGTCATCAGAACGACAAGCGTGAGGAAGACAAATTCATCAGAAGTGGCAATGGGAGCCTTAAAAAGTAACCCTGGACTATCTAAACATTAAGAGAAGGGACTGAAGGCTGCTAATTATATTTGGTTTTGTATTATGTCAGTTTTGGCAGGCTGTGAAATTAGTATCCCATCTCCTAAAATACAACCAAATCCTGTTAACCTCCATCCATAATTTTAAAAACCCTTTCTTCTTTCTGTGAGTCCCACAGCCCTAGGTTTCTGTTAAAAAAAAATGTGTGTGTGTGTGTGTGTGTGTGTGTGTGTGTGTGTGTGTGTGTGTGTATACACATACATATATACATATGTATACTTATATTTATGCACACACAGTACTGGGTAGTTGAATACAGGCCTTTCACATGCTACATATGTGCTCTACCAGTAAGCGGCACACCCAGCCTTCTTTTTTATTTTTTATTTTGAGACAGGGTCTCACTAAGTTGAGCAGCTGCCTCTGGCCTTGAACCTGAGTCACTGGGATTATAGGTGTGTGCCATGATGCCCAGCTCTAAATTTCTATTCTTTCTAAGAAATGAAGTTGCTACTAAATATCACTAAGCTATGTTGGGAATGGAATGAGGAGAATAGGCATAAATATAGTGAGTACAATTAAATGAGCATAGGAATACACAATGTGTACATTCATGTATGGGTCTAGGGTTTGGCTCAGTTGGTAGAATTCTGCTCTGCACTCTCTGAGACCCTGGGTTGAATTCCCAGCATGGAAAAATGGAGAAGGATATGGCAATCCACTCTCAAAGCAATCCCGAAACAATCAGCCATTGAAAATCCTATGAATATTAGAGAAGCACTGACATAGTGCTGGGCATGGCACAGTGTCAGGGAGTGTTTCCTTCTGTCGTAGGTAGCATTGCTATGAGTTGGACCCAATTCAACAGCACCTAAAAATAACATTCATGTACACATAAGTGAAAGACATGGAGTGACAGAAACTGAAATAGAGGGAGTGTCTGAGAGCCAGAGCCAGACAGAAACCAGGAAAGACAGAGAGTAAAAGTGAAGAAAACAAGAAACTGACAAAGAACAAAAAGCAAAGACAGAGATAGAGAAAAAGAAAAAGTGAGAGAGACCGAAGGCAACATAGAGTGAGAGACAAGGAGAGGGAGGAGGGAGGTAAGCACACAGAGATTCTCTCATAAACATGATCTCTCTTTAGAGATTTAATAAGAACTAAAAGTAGAGGTTAAAATTAAATTAATAAAAAACAGGAATGCTGAATTCTCTGCAACTGTATTTTCCTAAAACTAATGCAATAAAACTTAAAGAAGTGCAAACAACATTCCATTTCATAATAATTCAAAAGAAAATACTGGGAAAGATTTATAGCCAATATGACAAACTACTAATATCTTTGTTATGTGAAGTGAGAGTTCCAACAGATGTGAGAAAACAGTATGTGTCAGAGAGATAAATGAGTTGAAAGACTCAGAAGAGACATTTTTTTAAAAAGATAATGCAGCTAGAAAATTATCCTACCTTGTTGGTAATATAGACTAATGTGTGTTTGTTTGCAGCTGGTAAAATTATAAATAAAATTAAATAATCATTTCTCCAATTAAAAAAGAAAACCTTAGACGTCCTTGTTCAAGCAAATATTTACTGAGAAGCCCATGCAAATTGGGCTTCATCCCTAATATTTGAAACGGTGGCCCATAGAGTTGCCCTACTCTCTATTTTTCAATGACTTTTTAAGAGGCTTCAAGGACTTCTAGCTCTCCAGGAAGCATAAGCCTAAGGCCACTATTTTTAATAGCACCTAGTACTGAAAAAAGACTGTCAATAAGCATACTTCCATATGGTGAAGGAGATTCTAAATCACTTCAATCACTTTGAATAGCAATCTGGAAAGACGTCATAAAAAAGTAACAAAAAAGCTGGGCCCGGTGGCACAGGCCTGTAATCCTAGTGGCTGGGGAGGTGGAGGCAGGAGGGTCGCAAGTTCAAGACCAGAGGCAGTCGGTGTAATTTAGCAAGACCCTGTCTCAATAAAAAGTAAAAAATGGGCTGAGGGTGCAGCTCAGTGGTCCAGCACTTGCAGAGCATGCAAGTGCGAGGCCCTGGGTTCAACCCCCAGTACAGCAAAAAAAAAAAAAAAGTCACAAAAATATTCATACCCTTTGACAATTTACTTTGAGTTCAGAGACCCTATGTTGGCAATATTTATTGCATGAAGACACTAACTACAGCATTAAATTGGTAAATTTTAGAAAAAAATGAATGGCATGTATTCAGCCATTCATGAACATGTAACTGTGCAAATGATCTTGCACAAGCTGATGGTTCTATTAAAAGTTGAGAGGAAATCAGAGTGGCTGGCTAATGATTTAAGAAGATAAGGAATGTCATTAGGTAGCATCTATTATGTCTTGTGCTCTAATCATAGAGCATCATCAAAAATGGCTTTAATCTTACTGGAGAGCATTAATCCCCTAAATTAACTTAGTCTAGATATCACATTAGAAAAGAATACCCTGGAAGCTAGAAAATAGTTGCAGTATTATAATTGTTGATTGTTCTATCGAAGCTGTTCAGGTAACACTACAACCCTTATTGGAAGCAAAGTCTCCTTGAAGAGAGAGTTAAAAAAGAAACAAAACATTTCTCTGAAACTTTGTAGCAGCATTGGATCTATAGAATGTATAGCTATTTGAAACATTACTGACAAAAAATGAATAAGAATGGCTTCTGTCAAAAGGAGCTGGTCAGGAAGTAAACAAGAAATCTCTCCAAGCTCAAGATGAATAAAAGCATCCTGCAGATCAGATTATCCAATTTCACATTCTCTTTTGTGTTCATCTCCTCTGTGTAATCCCATATCTTTATTAATAAAATCTTATTTAAATGTCCCCAGCCTCGTCTCAGCTCTGCTTTGGGTAATTAGTGGAAGAATTATGTGTCCATATTTGGATCAGAGGAAATAAGAAATGACAGCCCAGCACAACATCCATTCCTTAAGCAACTGTGATGGTAGCAGAAGGAACACGTGAGAGATCCTCCAGCCTAAAACAGTGCATCTCAAAGGCCACGGTTCTGCTGTCTGGCCTCAAGTGAGGATTATCCTTGAACTGCCTTTGTTGAAGGAGCTAATGCTGATTTGATTAAAGAAAAAGATACTTGTTTGGGTGCTTATAAAGTCAGGAAGTTAAAAAATAAACATTTGGAAAAATAAATGAGACAAGAAAATGGAAAGTAACATCTAAAGGCATAAAAGCAAACAAAGGCAAATTTCAGACTCTTCAAACAGTCTCTGCTTGTCTATTTTTCAGATGGTGGCATCTAATCAAAATAATGTGGAAACGACTGCTTTGGTGCGGAAAGAAACAAGTACAAATCCAAGCAAAATTTCTTTTTAAAGTAAAACTAAAATATATTCTAATGCAATCATTTATTCAAAAAAAAAAGCAGAAAAAACTGTAAGAGTGCCAATAGTTTTTCAAGAACAGTATTTTATAAGATTATCTGTTTTAAACACTGAATAATTGATTTCTGTAAACACAGCAGGCATCTAATTTCATAATATAAAATTTAATTCGTCTAAGGCCCGACTTGATGGCACCTAACAACAATAACAAAACTTGAAGTGGACTGGATTATGGGTCTGTCCTATCCTGCTATAATACAAAGCATATCTGTAGTACTTCCCTGGATAGTTCTCCTTTTATTTTCTCTGTTTTATATTCATTTCATTTTGGTGCAGTGTAAGCATCTTTGTATCTCAGTTAAACTACATTCTGGAAAGATGTGGAGTAAGGAAAAAGAAATAAAAATTACTTTTTCTCTCTCAATCCTTATTGTTTCTGACATGCTTTAGTTCTCTGGTAATGATCACTCTTACCTCAGGCTGTTTGCAAAGATAGCGACAAAGTTCTCCAATATACTGAAACACAGTCACATTATATTTCTTGCAATCATTCCAAAATTGACTTGCTGAGAATTTCTTCTTTAACACACAAGTGGCACCTAAGAGCAGAATTAACATAAAGCACAAAGAATGCATAGCTCTTTCTTTCCTGCCTTCTTTAATATGTTTTTTTGCTTTTTTTATTTTAGAAGCAGGTATGATGTTCTCTCACCTGGTTACCGTAGCTCTTATGAAGGTAGTTTGGTGCATGTATAGCTATTCAATGTCATGTGTTGATGGGGACATGATTGTCAGAGTATTTTACTCAGCCACCATCTGCCTCTGCTTCCAGCAACCCAATTTTGACAATGATGTATATATTCTCACAGAAACTTTTAAGTGTCCTTCATCTTTATTTATGGTGGATATTGATCACATTTGGAATTGATCACATTCCAAATATGCTATTCTAAAAAACTACTTTATACTATTTTAGACATATATAAGCAGTAATGAATTGTCTCTATATATTATTTCAGGGCTAGTAAAGACATATAATTTTGCATGTTTATGAGTGGAATCTACTGAGTTATAATTTCTGTCAACTGACTTCTTGGGTGTTTGGGTAGATTGTTAGCAAAACTGGCTTTAACAATTTCTTCTCTTAAACTGGAGGCTTCATGTCTGTAATCCCAGCACTCAAGAGGCTGAGACACCAGGATCAATGCAAATTCAAGGCTAGCCTAATCTACATAATGAATTTCAGGCCAACCTGGGCTACACAAAAAACTAAACAAAAAACATCAATTATTTCTCATACTTAGACCTTTATAATGTAAATTTTCTGTTCTTCCCTTGAACAGGTGGGGTCTATTTCCCCACCCCTCAAGTCTGAGCTGACCTGTAACTTACTTAGATCAACAGAATCCAAGTGAAATAATCCCTCTGATTTCCAGCATTTGTCCTAAAGAATTATGTGGCTTATATAGTCATCCCCTTAAAATACTGCTATAACTATTTAAGGAATCTGAGAGTAAACTATTAGAGAATGCGCAACCACAAAGAGAAAGAAGCCCAGTTATTAGCCTGCTTCAGCTACATGGCCAAATTCATAGGGCTTTGGTCTTTCTATTTCAGGAATATACTATGTCATGAAATTTTGTTCTTTTAACAAATATAATTATATAATATACATGCAATCACTCTGAATTCTGATAGTTTTAAAATTTAATGAACACAAGTTCTAACTATTAGGCATTTTGAAAGCTTATCAAAAAGAAAATAAGAACTTACCCAACTCAACACATCCAGCAATTCCCAGGAGAGCCCCTGAGCTATGATACAGAGGAAGGGTTATATAAATAATGTCATCAGCTTTACAACCAAAGGCCCACAATCCAGCAGATCCCTTTAAAGTTTGCAACTGACTAATCACAGCTGCTTTTGGTAGACCTGGAAGAGAAGAAAAGAAAAGGTTACACACACACACACACACACACACACACACACACACACTGTAAAACTCAGTTTCTCTGAAGAAGTCACATCTACATTAAAGATCCTTCAGTCTGACCCAGATAAGTAAAACATCATGATTATGGAGAGGTGAAAAGAACAAACCATAAATACACAGAGATTCTGAGATACTATAATTTTTACAGTACATCTTTACAGTCTTCTATAAAAATTACAAAAAAAAAAAGAGGCAGGAATCTGAAAATGTATACCCCAAGTGGGGAAAGTCACAATATAAATCTAAATTTTATTTGAAATAGAACCTTTCTAGAGAACAATTCCAGCTGTAAGTAGGAGTCTCTCAGTTGTGAACCATTCATTTTGTAATGTTTTTCATTTTGTCATGTTTAATATGTCCTAGAATGGGATCATTATAAAATGTCAAATTCATAAATATAATGTTGAAATCATTGCATATATTCATGAGCCAAACATAGTTTCCCTTCTAGTCTTCTTCCACATATAGTTAGTTTCTTTAAAAAAAAATATATATATATAGTTGTAATTAGTGAATAATATGTTTGAATCCTGAAGGGCTAGAGATGCAGCTCAGTGGTAGACTGCCTACCATGTGCAAGACCATAGATTCAAAACTCCATGCCATAACAAGTGTTTGAATTCTGCTTTTGTTATTTGGCATTTGTTGGCCAGGTATTTCCATATTGTTATAGAGACTTCTGTATTTATGTCAGTAAGTTTATCCTGTTAATAAATAATATGATAGGTTGACCTAGATGACATTGGCACATTTATGGTTGAACATTAGCAATTTTACATGTTTCAACTTGTGTTTCCTTAACATGGAATGCAACTTGTTTTAACATTGATAAGTTTCATCTCTTGAATCATTTCATTAGACTTAATTGTATTATAATCATATTCTGTCTGTGAGCTCAAAGGCCTAATTTTCTTAGAATGTCTTCCTGGAGAGGCATCTATCGCAAATCTACCTCATTGGGACTGGGAGTGAGACTTGGTGGGCCAGTGCCTGCTTATCATTCAAGAGCATGAATCCCTCAGTTCAATCCCCAGCACTACAAAAACAAACAAGTCTACCTCATCAACAAAGTTGATTTGCTTTAGAAAATGCTATGATGATAAGGAATATCATTAGATTTCCCAGAGGCAAGCAGAGACCAGTGTCAGAGAAGCTACAGGAAGGAAGCAAATAGAAGGATCAGGAATAGTGTGTTTCAGACAATTGAGATTTAAGTGTTATCCTTTTCTATACCCCACATACTGATATAGACCCACTTAGCAATCATTTAGTCTAAAGGGGAGTTACTAATGTTAGTGGCTCTTGTAAACTTGATTTACCTGATTTGACTTATTTCTCAATTCTAGAAATTAAGTGCTAAGCTTGAAAATGTATCTCTAAGACTTGGATTCTTCATCACTATTGTCTATTTGTATAGTACTAGAGTCCTACTTTAAAATATACTCCCATGTCCAAAGTCCCAATTTTATAGACAAAATTCCCTACGCTATGTTCCTGCTTTCTTTATGTTCCTGAAGGTATACCCTGTTCCCACGCAGTTTTCTGTTGCTGATATTACTTGCTTGATCTTCTTGCCCTTCATGCCCATATGATGCTCTATTTTCCTACTGTCATTTCCACTCATATACTTGCTGTTCTTTCTGCTTCCCAACATACACCTCACTCAGAGTCTGCTGTATCTAATCCATGCAAACCAGATCCTGATTTTGATCTTGTAGGGCTTCTCTAGTTTATAATATATTCTATGGCTTTCACTTATACTTTACAACTGGGCCACAGTTTTACTTAGAGTAGGGCATCATTCTATCTCTAGGTTCAATATATTTACTGATAACAGCTAAAGTATTCATGGGGCTTTTGGTTGTAGCAGCACCGTAGGCTATGGATGACAAACTACAGTGACTTTTACCAAGAACTCTCAAGTCTGCCCTGTTCTGTACTTGCTCTGGTGTTTGCTGATGGGCTTTGTGCTCCATTTCCATTAACTGGATCAGAATCAACCTTACTTGTCAAGTTGGCATTATCTTGCCTATCACTGTAAGTAATATTCACCTATTAATTTTCTTAAAAGAAGTTTCTATGGCTATTTTCAATAGTTTGGACTTCCAAAACCTGAGAGAGTCTACTGTCATCCTTATGCACTTACAATGCCTCCAGATTTCCTCCTCAAAAATCATATACAAGCCAGGCATGGTAGCGCATGCTTGTAATCCCAGCAGCTCAGAAGGCGGAGGCAGGAGGATCGCAAGTTCAAGAAGAGAGGCAGTTTGCGTAACTTAGCGAGATCCTGTCTCAAACAGTAAAAAAATGGGCTGTGGGTACAGCTCTGTGGTCCAGCACTTGTAGAGCATGCAGGCGCGAGACCTTGAGTTCAACCCCCAGTACCACAGAACAACAACAACAACAACAACAACAACAACAACAACAATACACATATACAAAGATTTTAAATGAGACTAGGTCCAGCCTTAAAGTTGTTGAGAAAGCAATGTCTTTCTGTTTTTCATCCAGAAGAGCAAATATTTATGCTTTTCATGCCCCAGAGAAGTTCCCTCCCAGGTATCACATCCCCTATTTCCCTCAGTGTTCCTGAATCTTATGGAAAACCAACTTTTAAAATGATAACTTTTCATTTAGAGATTTGTTGAGAAAAAAAAGCTGCATTTAGTCTACATTTGGGCTGGGATTTAGCTCAGTTGGTAGAGTGCTGCGCTGCAGTTTCTGAGGTCCTGAGTTCAATTCCCAGCACCGCAAAAATGGGATAAGGGCCTGGCAATCCACTCCCAAGGCAATCCCAAAACAGTCAGCCATTGAAAATCCTATGAGGGTCGCTATGAGTCGGATGCCGACTCGATGGCACCTAACAACAACAACAACAAATCTACATTTCGTTATTCTCCTATATACTTATGTCACCCCCTTCAAGGTGCATTAGTAAATTTGTTAGACATGTTTCCATTTCTAATTTAGTTAAAGGAATAATGATTTAGTATAAACCGTACAAAGAACTCAGTAGATCTTTCACAACAAAGGCAATAAATACAAATATATCCAACAAATGAAAGTCGTTAAAAATTGATGAAGTTTAGGGTTAGAAAGAAGAAAAGAATCAGAAAAATAAACTAAACTTGATAAAACTGCATTTTAGAGATTTCCCTTAAATTATTTAGAGAGAATATTATCATAATAAAGATATCAATAATTCAACTTTGTTATTTATATTAATGTCTTCTTTTGAACTTATGTGGCCATAAAGACTCCTTTCAACTTTTATTTCATTCCCTTGAGGAAATTCCCTGAGAAATGCTACTCAATGTCTAGAGTCCTTGAACCACCTAAACTCCTATGACTTCCTGACACTGGAACTCTTCACATGTCCCTAAATTTGAATAGGTCTTTGGAATGGTGCCCAGGGAGAAAGGAAGGAGTAGGGATGGGTCCAGTGAATTGGAGATTAGGAGGAAGGTAAGGAAGGATGGATGATGCCAAGGGAAAGCTAATTCTAAGGCCAAACCACTTTGGGGGATAATTTTATAAATTCAAATATAGTATTATAAAAAAGAAGAAACTGAGTAGGAGAAAAAGAAGATGCAATTAAAGAATGTCTTTAGATGGTGATGGCAAATGTCTCCAGCCACAGCACAGCATTCAGAGTCCTCTTTTTCCTCTTGCTCTGTCTAGGAGTGGATGTATCTGTGGCTGTGCTGTCCAGGCTGAGATAACTTCTCCCAGAAATTCCTGAGCTACTTCATCAAGTCCAACAGGCAATGACAGGACTCAAATGGGGCAGGTGACACATACACAGACCCTAAAGACAAAGAAGATGGGACTAGAGATGGCAGCACAAAGTTTCATTAAAGACATGAGTGAGTGTGGTGAGTGGCATAGCAGAATCAAGAACTTAAAACTTAAGGGTAAGTTGGGAATAAATGTTATTTGCCTCCAAACAATCCCCAAAGGCTCAGAAACATAGGAACCAGGAACCTCAAAGAGTAGAAGATACATGTGGAACATAAATGGGTAACTATATATGAGAAGTTCTGTTCAAGAAGCCATCATAGTCCTGGATTGCTTCCTTAACCCCAGTAGAAGACATGTGGTTTAGTCTCTGAAAAAAGTGAACTTCTGAAAATATGAGGAAGAAAAGAGGTTGAAAAAAATAGGGAGATAAGAGAAAAAGTCTACATAAACTTTCCACTCCTCTTTTTAACACGTGACTGGTTTTCTTCACCAAAATTCTTATCTGAGGAGTCTGAATAGCTCACATGTAACTGATAGTGAGGGATCCCCCAGAAACATCCTGGACAATGAAACCAACTAGTATGTCCATTCCATCCGGGCACACAGAGATCCTACACATGATTTTGCTTATTTGTTTTGTGTTATTTGCATCCTTAAATGTAAACCAAGAGTCAAAGCTTACCCAATATTTGAGGAAATTCCCTAGTATTGAATATAAGCCAATATAAATCAAAAGATAAAAGGATGTTGGATAAAACAAAGTAGAGAGAAAAGATTTTCAGAAAAGTGTTATTGATAATATTTGGAAAAATATGATAATAAAGTATCAAGAATAAAAAGACGAGTATTTAGAAAACACAGAGTTGGAAAATAAATCTCTCTAAAAGTAAATCAAAAGAAAAGAGAAAGAAAACAGAGAGAAAAGATTAGGAAACTAATGACTCTGTCCAGGAAGCCCAGTCTTCAACAATGAAATCATTGCAAAGATGAAAGAATGAACATACAACAAATATAACAAAAGAAGGAAATAGGTATATAGAACAGAAATAAAGAATGAAAGAGAAAGGAATATAGTTTTTTGTTTTCAAGTTGAAAAATCATATCAAATGGCAAGACATGAGTTTCTAGATTAAAAGGAAAGCCTACAATTTCCCAGAAAAATTGCTAAATAAGACCAATCCCTGTATAAGTCATTATGATGTTATAGACTACTCACGCCTCATAAAAGATTTTTAAAATTCACCAAAGTGCCCTTCAACAGAAGAATGGATAAAAAAACTATGGTATATATACACAATGTAATACTACTCAGCAATCAAGAAAAATGAAATAAGGTCATTCGCAGCAAAATGGATGGAATTAGAGAAAATTATTTTAAGTGAACGAACCCAAGCTCAGAAAGAGAAACACCACATGTTCTCACTCATATGTGGGAGCTGAATCAAAAGTATAAGAAGGAAAAATCCTATTCAAAGGTAGGATCAAAATAAAAAGGGGGGGGAGATAAGAATGGTGTCAATATAAATGGTCTAGAAAATGCATGTAATTGTTCTAACAAGATAAAAACAAAGATCACTACAGGAAAAGTTTCTATCTTAAACAGAACTGGAACCCAAGGACATATAGAAAAATATTACCAAGTAAAAGATAGAGAAGACTTAGATGGGGAGGGAGGGGGG
>VMDO01026750.1:0-26228 GCA_007922755.1 Pedetes capensis
CCCTTATGGCAAAATCAGGATGTGCATATGTAGATAAACTCACAAAAAAGACAAGCAAGTAGAAAGAAGACTGTTGGCAGTGAGGGAGGGGAAGAGGGAAGCGGGTCATGAGAGGGTAAGGGGAAAGTTAACATGAGCAATGTACAATGAAATGCACGTATGAAAATGTCATAATGAGACTCATTAAGTTGCACATTAAAAATTACTAATAAAGTTTTTAAAAAGGTGATTTTTAAATGAAATACCTAATATGGCTAACAGAGAGGAAAGTCACATAGGCCTGGAGCAAAAGGAAGAGCACCAGGTAATCACTGACCTCTTTCCTTCTGTAAGCAAAGCTTCTTTCCTGCCCAAAATTAGTCTACCTGTTATTTATTTTCTTTACACATTTGCTCAGTTGTTGTTGTTGTTGTTGTTAGGTGCCATCGAGTCGGTATCCGACTCATAGCGACCCTTTGTACAACAGGGGAAACACTATTGTCAGTGCTTCTCTGCTGCTCATAGGGTTTTCAATGGCAGATTGATTTTTGGGAGGGGGTTGCCAGGTCCTTCTGCCACACCTACAGCTTCTGGTGTTCCCAGGCGGTCTCCTATCCAGGTACTAACCAGGCCCGACCCTGCTTAGCTTCCGAGATCTGACGGGATCGGATGCCACAGGGCTACAGCTGCAGGCATTTGCTCAGTAGGGATCTTATAATTGGGAGTTTTAAGAACAACTGTTAGCAAAGCAGGCACCATAGTACATGACTACAACCCCAGCAGCTCAGGAGGCAGAGGCAGGAATATTGTGAATTCAAGGCCAGAGACAGACTGCATAACTGACTCAAAAATTCAATGAGACCCTGACTCAAAAATAAATATAATAATAATAATAATAATAATAATAATAATAATATGGTGGGGGTGAGGCACAGTGGTAGAGCACTTACTAAGTATGTGTGACACTGGATTCAACTCCCAAGTACTGGGAGTTGAACAAAAACAAAAACAAAAAAACCCTGCCTAAATGATTATCTTTACTATTTTAATAAAAGGTTACACTTAATGTTGTCTTATGACAATAAAAAAGAATTTTATAATTCTGACATGATTTCCAGGCCACACACTACATGTCTGGGGAAATCCATAAGACATTATGGCCTATTAACAGGGAATCTGCAATTTTTAAAAAAGTTGATAATAAAAATATGTAATTTTCATTAATATCACTAACTCTAGAATTTCCTTCCAAGAAAGTAAACAAGATGCAATAGCTCCTTTTCTTTTCTAAAACCTCTCTTCACATAAAGGTGTCAGAAATTTTTCAGTGTGAATTTAATGTTGTTTTACTCAGTTAATTAAAAGTCCTCTTTTTTCATGCCAATTTTTCCAGGTGTTTTCAAGAGGCCCTTTGAAGCAGTAATAAATTATTCTGTCTTTTATTTGTTGAAAATAATCCCATGCCTGAGTAAATTAGTAAATCACTGACATGTAAAGTCCAGTACCTTTTCCTTGACTAGCATGAATTCTCCAGTTGATTAGGAGTTCTCACTCCTTATTGCTAGAGAGCATGTCACATTACCAAAATTATTCATGGCTGCCCATTTTAACTGTGCCAAGAACAAGTTGCCAGTTCATACAGCTAAAAAATTATTGAACTGGAAGAGCATGATGAGGTCACCTGAATTCTCTAATCCCTTGCCTGGAGGCATAACCCCAGTGAAATTAGGCTTCCCTCGGCAAAATGTTTATATTTCTGAACACCACTGAAAAGAGAGGGGAAAGGAAAATATGTACCAAAGTTGCAATGATCTTAGAACTATTACTCCCTTCTGCACCTCAGCTGGACCAGCGAGTGGCTGACTGGACAAGAGTTTTGAGCCTCAGAGAATCAGGAAACTAAACTTGGGAGGCATTGATGACCACGACAGAGTCATTAGCAAATGCTAAGGACACAACCCTGGAAAATGACTTCAAACACACCCTCATATTGTAAATTGAAATGGTACTATCACCAATGCTAAATGTTAACATATTTAAACAGAGGACTTAAACTGCTTAAGAGTCTGAGGATGGGAGAAGGACCTGGCAATCTACTCCCAAAGCAATCCTGAAACAATCAGCCATTGAAAATTATGAGGGTAGTTATGACCCAGACTCAATTTGAAGGCACCTAACAACAACAACAACAAAGTTTGAGGGATGGATTTATTTTCAGTTGTTTAATAGAAAGAATCTTTTCAGGCGCCATCTCTTAACAAAAGCTCAACATATAATAGAGGTCAAATTTGATGTGGGCTAGCATGACCAGGAGTTCTGTCTTTTTGTTAGTTGTTCCATCTCACTCACAAACCCCTATGAATATGTGGGCTCCATATTCCCCAAACTTCGCATCTAATAGCAGTTTAGAACCAAAGGTGCTAAATGGTCCTCAGAGATTAGCCAATTATGGAGTCAGAGTTTGCTGAAAGATGCTTTTCAGTAAAACCAGCACTAGAACCACTTGTCACTCCACTGTCAACACTCAAAAAAGAGAACTGAGGGAGGAGTGAAGGCCTCCTTTGCTTTGGGAGTTGTAGAGTTGATAAGCCTACAGCCATGGCCCCTTGGTGACTGATCTTGTCAGATCTGGAATACTAAACAGGGTCAGGCCTGGTTAGTCCTTGGATAGGAGATTACCTGGGAATACCAGGAATTATAGCCTTGGGATAAGGACCTGGCAGCCCACTCCCAAAACAATCAGCCATCGAAAACTCCATGAATGGCAGAGAAGCATTGACAATAGTGCCAGGCATGGCACAGTGTCCAGTAGTGTTTCATATGTTGTATATAGGTCACTGTAGTTAGACCTAATTTAACAGCACGTAACAACAACAACAGAGAGAAGCTATGCCGTTATCTAATCTTACTTTACCTAAGAGAAAGGGGACAACAGATTAAACCCTTCACCTACTGTACACCCATGCTAAAGAAGATGAACTTGACTCAGTTTATACAAATTTATCCTTTTGACTGCTCTTCTCTCCTGCATCTCCAAACTTCCATCTGTCTCCTTTTTCCCATGATATGGAAAAAACTGAAAATGGCTTAAGTACTCTTTTTATGGTGCATAATACATGCATGCTGGAGAATATTATTTTTCAGTCTGAAGATGTCTTTATTTCATCTCCATTATTGAAAGATAAATTTTAGATGGTTAGATATGTAAGTTGGAAGTTATTTTCATTCACACCTTATAGAAAGTCTCATTGATTTTGATGAAGAAATAAAAGTCTTTTCTGAATAGCTGTATCCCTCAGTATTCCACGGCACAGCTCTTGTCAAGATCACAGGTGATTAAGCTTCAGTCTTCATCTTACTTTCTCACCCCATGCATCTGACAAGCTTTAGGACTCTCTCTTCCTTGAAATACTGTGTTTACTTGGCTTCTGGGAAACCCTCCTCCCCACATGTCTTCTCTACTTCCTTTGCTGGCTCTGTTTCTGGCTCCCATCATCTCCATGTTACCAAGATTAATTCTTTGACCTCTTCTATCCTCGTTGTACCCATAACATGGGTAACCTTGAGTCCCACGGCCTCAAATATAAAATATCAAAAGTATGTTGATGAGTCCCAAATTTGTCTCCCTAGGCTTTCACCTGAGCCTATTGCATCTTATTGACTTCTTGACAACTGCTCCCAAATATCTGAAAAGTATCTCAATTATACAATTTTAAGAGTAAAATCTTAATTTCTTTCTCATTCCTATCCAGTGGCTCAACAGACATTCGGGGGTTACCTTTAGTACTACTCTTTACCTCACACACACATGCAATGGATCGGCAAATTCTGTTGGCTGGTCATTCAAAATACATTCTGCTTCCAACTGAGTCTCATCACTGCAATCCTCTTGGTCCAACCCACTTGGATCCCTCTCCTAGAACTCTAGCAGTAAACTTCCCAACTGGTCTCCCTGTTCCCTCCTGCTCTTGCCCTCACCCCTTCTTCCACTGCCATTGCCACAGAGTTATTTTCTACCCAGCAACCAACAGGATCCTTCAAAAATATAAATGCTATCATGTCATTCCTCTGCACAAAACCCTCCAATGTCTTTCCATGAAAAGTAAAAGAAAACATGAACTCTCTGGGCGCGGTGGCACACACCTGTAATCCCAGCAACCCTGGAGGCAGAGGAAGGAGAATCGCAAATTTGAGACCAGAGGTAGTCTGTGTCATTTAGTGAGACCCTGTCTCAAAAAAAGTTTAAAAATGGGCTGAGAGTACAGCTCAGTGGTACAGCACTTGCAAAGCATGCAAGCGGGAGGCCCTGGGTTCAATCTCCAGTACTGGGGAAAAAAAAGAAAAAGAAAGAAAGAAAGAGAAAGAAAACATGAACTCTTTGCCATGGTTTTTAAATCCCTAAAATACCTGGACCCTGCCCACTTTTCTGAACTTACCTCCTGTGCTCTTTACCTTGCTTAGGCCATTCCCATTACACTTGTCCTCTTGATTTCCTCAAACACACACTCATTCAACCTCAAGACATTCACATTTGCTTTTACTTCTGTCTGGAATGCTCTACCTTCACCTCCCTTATTACATGGTTAGCTTTTCCTCACCATTCACCACTATGTTGAGATCTTCAGGACGACCTCTCCTAGTTGCCCTAGGTAAAATAGTTATTAGTGGCTTTTTTCACTTATTTTAAATTTTATTTAATTAAAGTAATTTATTAATTTATTGAGACAAGGTCTTGTTATGCAGCACATGAACTCTTGATTCACCCTCTTTTGCCTCCTAAGTGCTGGGATTATAGGTGCATGACACCATACCCAGCTCCACTGTTTATTTTTATAGTATTTATTGTCCTCCAAAATTAAATCTTATATATGTGTTTGTCTAGTTGTCTGGATCCCTCACTCATAGAAACAGAGATTTCATCTTATTCATGATAGTATTCTAATGACCCAGAATAAGCTTGGTACATAATAGAGCTTATATTAGTTTTATATTCATATTTATTGAATATTTGTTGGATGGATGAGAAACATGATTGACTTATTAAGTGATTGAGAAAGTGGTATTTAGGAAACAAAAATGACTTAGATATGTGGTTCTTAAAGTGTGGCCCAAAGATCAGCAATGTTAGTATCGCCTGGGAGCTTAGTAGAAATGCACAGTCTGAGATCTCACCTGAGACAGACTGAGTGAGAAATTGGAGGTAAAGAGAGCAATCTGTGTTTAGTCAAGCCCTCCCAAAGATTCTGATGCATGATAAATTTGAGAATCATTGGTTTCTAAGGTAGGCCACACCTGACCCACTGCCTATTTTTGTTGTTGTTGTTGTTGTTGTTGTTGTTAGGTGCTGTTGAGTAGATATCCAACTCATAGCAACACTCATAGGGTTTTCAGTGGCTGTTTCACGATTGCCTTGGGAGTGGATTGCCAGGCCCTTCTCCCATTTTTTGCGGTGCTGCGAATTGAACTCAGGACCTCAGAGACTGCAGCACAGCGCTCTACCAGCTGAGCTAAATCCCAGCCCCGCCTATTTTGTAGGTAAAGTATTATTGGAACACAGCCACTATAACAGCAGTGCTACAGACACTGCAGACACAAACTTATAATATTTGCTATCTAGTCCTGTGCAAAGCACATTTGACAACTCTGGCATCTGATCCCATCAGATCTCAGAACCTAAACAGGGTCAGGCCTGGTTAGTACTTAGATGGAGACCACCTGTGAAAACCAGGTGCTGCAGGCTTGGAGGAAGGACCTGGCAACCCACTCCCAAACAATCAACCATTGATAACCCTATGAATAGCACAGAAGCACAATAGTGTTTCATCTGCTGTACGTAGGGTAGCTATGAGTCAGACCCTGACTCAATAGGATCTAACAACAACAACAGTTTACATCAGCTTTATGCCACATAACTGTGGCATAGTAAACACACATATCTGTCCTCTTCTCAAATGCCACTGAAGTTTTGTAAAAGCTGATTCAAAAACAGGTTCATAACAGACTAAAAAAGAGGAAAGGGTAGCATAAATGGACCAGAAAATGTGAGGAATTTCTGAGACATAAAAAGCATTTGGGGCAGTGGTAGGCAGATGGGATCAGATTAGCAGAGAAACAAGTAGAGAAAAACTGACCCCACAAAGTCCAAATAGAGTCCATTGTAAAAGGAAGCAATAATTCCTAAGAAAACTCCAGATAAGTCTTATGCTCCAAGTTAACCAAACCAAATCAGCCCTAGAGAAATCATTGAATGAGTCATTAAATGACCACATCCAGGAGATCTAGCCAGTAACATTTCTACCCAAAGATGTGAACAACTGGGTATAGACCTCATTTATGAGCAAAGCAAAAAAGGTTTTGGGAAGATCCCCTGGCTTTGGTGCTGGGTCTGAGAAGCAAAGTCCAATCAGATTTTCTCAGGGACATCAAAGGCACAGAAAAAAAGGCGGGGGACAGTCTGACCAGAACACTTACCATCAAGATACGGAGTCATGTACAAGTCTCTTAATGCCGAGTCTGGAATAGGAGAGTTACAGAGTAACTTCTGGGCCTGCAGAAGCTCCTGAGCATGCAAAGTAAGGAAGAGAACCCTCCCTCCACCCAGCAGACAACTGTTATGGGTTAAATTATGTTTCCCTCCCCCAACTCCCAAAATGTTAAATCCTATGCCCTGTTGTCTCAGAATGTGACCTTCTTTGGAAAGAGGTCATTATAGACATAACCAGTTAGGATCAGGTTACAATGGAGTATTGTCGTTGTTTCGTGACATTGAGTCAGTGTCCAGCTCATAGTGACCCTACGTATAACAGGTGAAACACTATTGTTAGTGCTTCTCTGTTATTCATAGGGTTTTCAATGGCAGAATGATTTTTGGGAGTGGATGCCAGGTCCTTCTCCCAAGTCTACAGTACCTAGTGTTTCCAGGTGGCCTCCCATCCAAGTACTAACCAGGCCCGACCCTGCTTAGTAGCTTCAGAGGCACAGCTGCAGGCATAATGGAGTATGGTAGTTCCTTAATCCAATATGACTGGTGCCCTTTTAAGAAGAGAAGAATGATAGGGAGAGAGGAACACCACGTGAAGACACAGAGGCACACAGACACCAAGGAAAGATGGCCATGTAAAGTCAGAAGAAGAACCTAGAGTTCTGCTACAAATGCCAGAGAAAACCTAGAGCTACCAGAAGCTGAAAAAAGCAAAGAAAGATCCTTCCCTGGAGGCTTCAAAAGTTGCATGACCTTGCCATCACCTTGATTTGGAACTTTCAGCCTCCAGCACTATGTAAGAATAAATTACCATTTGGCACCTAGTTTTTGGTTTGTTAGGGTAGCCCTAGGAAATTAATCTGCCTCCTCATAGCCACATACCACTGCTCCTCCTTTATCATTTAAAGTTGAATGTAGGGACCTCAGACGCTCTGCACACAGAGCAGCTTTGCCAGATCTGAGTACACATGCCTGGGAAAGGTGTTCTCCCTACACTGTGCAGGAGACAAGAAGCAACTTGTCATGGGGGAGATTTCCAGCACAGTGCCTAGGGATTTAAATCTACATTAACAGAAAAATGGGCTGCGGAGTGTAAAAGCTGGACCAATGTTGGAATTCCCTAGGCAACTGCCTGACAATGCTCACTCCTTAGAGAAACCCTTCAACTGGCTGTGGCTCTTTCCTGACAGTACCAGAGGCTGAGCTCCAGAAAAACAATGAAGATAAGTGGGACCTGTTCTTGGGAAAATCCGGTCACTGTGGGCAGTGCGCAACTTCTCACCGCCCAGAAAAATCTGCCTCTTCACAGAACTGTGTGAAGAAAATCAGAATTCTCTGCTCACCCGAGGCCCACCACCTGGGATTATGTGGGGTTTTGAGACTTGTTGCAATTGTCCATGGAAAATATCAGTAAGAATTTGATGAGTTTTATCAGTTAAAGGCCAATAATTGGAAAGAGACAGATTCTTTTTTCCTTTCTGAAAATAAGTTTATTTCTAACTAATACAAAAAGATACAAAAAATTATTCACCTTAAGGTGTTGAGTGATGTTTTGATGAATGTTGTTATGGACTGAATATGAAATGTCGCTCATGGGCTCAGATTCTGAACGTTTCATCCCCAGCTGGTGGTATTTTGGGAGGCTATGGAAACTTTAGGAGGTGGGGCCTAGCTGTAGAAGTAGGCCACTGGGAGCAAGTCCTTGTGGGTATTTTATCCTTGGCTACTTCCTATCTTACTCTCTGTTTCTTCTCCACCATAGTGTGAGTTGCTTTGCCGTGCCTTCCCTAGTATGATAGACTTAATCCTGTGAAACCCTGAGCTAAAATAAATCTTTTCTTCCTTGTTTCTGTCATGTATTTGGTCATTGTGATTAAAAAATAACTAATCCATATGTATACATTGTGTAATCAGGTTAAACATATCTCCACTTCCTTTATCACATCTTTATAGTTAAAACATTCAAAATCCTTTCTTCTAGTTTTTTGAGAAACACAATACACAGTCACTATCTATAATCACCCTACTGTGTAATGATATGCAAGAATCTGCTCCCATCTAATTGCAACTTAGTACTCATTGATCAACCTTTCTCCACAGGCTGTTACCACTGAGCCTCTTGACAACAAGAAGAAACAATATGGATTTTGTGTAGTTCATTTACAAACCTGCATAAGCTTGACTAACATGAATGAAACCCTGGGGTCCATCCTTAGCACTACATACATACACAAATGTGCACACACACATATACACAAAATAAAACTTGCACAAACACTGAACAGTCTAAGTAGGCATCTACATTCAGTCTTGATTACAATGTGAAATAGCTGACACCATATTAATTTTATTGTAATGATAACATTTATACAGTAATCATTTGGAATAGTTCTAACATGTTTCAGGTATGTTTTTTATTTGTGGTACTTGGAGGTTGAACTCATGGCCTCTCACACACTTTGCAAGTGCTGTACCACTGGGCTGTACCCCTAGCCTTTTTTTTTTTTTTTCTTTCTTTCTTTTTTTGAGTCATGGTCTTGCTAAATTGTGCAGGCTGCCTCTAGTCTTGAACTTGCAATCTTCCTGCTTCCACCTCCCAACTCTCCAGGGAGTACGGGTGTACAATAGTGCTTGGCCCTGTCTCAGGTATATTCTTAAAGAAAAACTATCTTTATGAATTGAAAAATAGATATATGGCTTTTTTATTGTTGTGTTGTTAATTAAACTTTAAGTTAAGCCATTTTAGTTACTAGAAGGAACTGACTTCATTTTGCTTTTAAAAAACAAAATAAATTATGAAAATTGTCACAATGAAAAGCATGTCAAAATGAATCACATTATGATGTACATTAAAAATTTCTAATAAAAAAAAAATGACATCTTTGCTAAAAAAAAAAAAACACCCACAAAATCTGAACCTGAATTAACAGACAAATAAACATGAATTCTTATTTGGCCAAGGAAACCGAATCTTACCAATAATGAATGAATCAACACTCAATACCTAAGGAAAATTAACATCATTAGAAAGGATTATCTGACTCAAATAACAGAACAAGTTAAACCTCTAGAAAATTAATGAAGACAGCAGAGTAAGACTTTAAATATCATCGGGCACATGCCTGTAATCCCAGCGGCTTGGGAGGCAGAGGCAGGAGGATTGCAAGTTCAAGACCAGAGGCAGTCTGTGTAATTTAGTGAGACCCTGTCTCAAAAAGTAAAAGAAAAAATGGGCTTGAGGGTGCAACTCAGTGGTCCAGCACTTGCAGAACATACAAGTGATAGGCTCTGGTTTCAAACCCCAGTACCACACAAGAAAAAAAAAGACTTTAAATATCATTAATTTATTTGGGGGGCTGGGAAATAGCTCAGTTGGTAGAGCACCATTCTCTAGTCTCTGAAGTCCCAATCTCGATTCCCAGCACGACAAAAATGGGAGAAGGATGTGGCAATCCACTCCCAAGACAATCCCAAAACAATCAGCCATTGAAAACCCTATGAGGGTCTCTATGAGTTGGACATGACTCGATGGCACCTACCAACAATCAAGGTATTTGGAGAAATTTGAGAAAACATTACATTCATGAGTAAAAATATTAATGCTGTGGAAAAGAGAAACAATTTGAATCCTTAAGAATCAAAACATTATTGCCAAAAATGTTTAACAATCTACAGCATAGCACGATACTATTTATTAAGTTAAGAATAAAGTCACTCAGAAAACAACAAAATATCTTTTGGCAAAGAAGAGTACATGCCTGCTTAACAACATATATCAAATATCTTAAATAGAAACAGTGGTGAGAATAAAACTAGACTTGAAGATTTGTAAAAATGAATGAAACAAGCCTCTTACGTAGGCAAATTATAAGATCATGCTATGAATTAAGGTGTTTTAAGTAAGTCAACTATTTATACCCAGGATCCAAAAGGGGAAAAAAACTTTAAATGTTAATAAATAAACTGAATTCCAGAATACATACAGCTGAAGATGAATTTACAGAACTAAAAGCCTAAACTGAAGGATTCTCCCAGAATACAGTGCAAAAGGAAAAATACATAAACTGGAAAATGTAAAGGAACATGGAAAAATGATCCAAGTGACTTCAAACACCTATCAAAAAATTTTCAGAAGGATGGAATAGAAGCAATAAAATGAGAAAATAAATAAATAATGAAAGTAATTTCCTCAAGCTGGAGAAAGATACTAGACTTCAGATTAAAGGCTCTTTAAAAATGAAAGAGGAGAAAGAAGAAAGCAGAGATATAAACTAATACAATCTTAGTGAAAACTCAGGCCACCAAAGCAGAAAAATCCCAAAAACTTCCCTAAAGGAAAAGAAAAAGAAAAAGAAAACAAAACAAAATAAAACAAAAATAGACTATCCGCTTTGGAAAAAAGACACTAAGTTCTAAGTAATTGAGGAAAGAAAGTGAGTGGCTATGCATGTTGCTAACATTTTACTCTAGACAATAGCTGGGCAGTAGATGGTATTGCTAAAAGGGATGTCATTAATAGTAAGCTAAGGATACTAAAGTTCTCACTTTCCTCATAAAGCTTTATGTTCTGAAAGGAATAAAGCAATTTTAGTTGTAGTCCCAGCTATAAATGGACTAGAGCCAATATAATTATTCATCTGAAATCTGTCTAACATCCATCTCTCATGAGAAGTACAATTCATAGGATGACATTCTACTGCCTACATGTGTATAATAGAAAATAATTTCTCTAAATTTAAAGTAGCACCATTTCAAACCTCCATGAAGTCTCATTTAATCGATGCCACTGAGGTCAGAGATGGGAAACTTTTCCAGAGTCACATACAGGAGGCAGAAGAAGCCAGGGCTCCTGATTTGCTGTCAGTGTTAGTACCAGGCTGAGACTTTAGCACCAATCCTTTTACTCTCTTTGTGATGAAGGATGTGCATTCGTGCCATTGGAAGGCCTGTAAATAAGTCCAGAAACACAAGCCAAATATCCCCCATCTTCTGCAAAAATCCCCAACCTTGGCTTTATGAGCTCACCAGTCAGAGGCAGTAAGTCCCAAGTTTGCTTCATGTCACCAGAGGGATGGGGTGTGTAAAGTGCTGGGAAATGAGCCATGTGAAAACTCCTGTCCAGGCATCATTCAATGGCTACTAATAAATACTCTGTGGCAAAATTCTCCCTTCTAGTAGTACAGAAGGCCAAAATCTGACCTTCCTTTAGTCACTATCATAACTTCCTGACTCATCTCTGGACATCAATTAGTTTTTAGCTTCCCAAGATTTGCTCACAAAATTGACACAATAGGTCTAGCAATAGTTCCTTTTCAAAATAAACCACAGAATGATTATTAAAATCCCATGGGCTATCCCAGATAGTGAGACACATTTTCAAACTACAAGCACCATTTATTCCTTTTCAAATTTTGTTTTTAATGCACTAAAAACATATCAAGTGTGAAATTTATTGGATATTGCTTTAAAACTTAAAGTTCATATTCAAAATAGCTTATTAATACTTATTAATACCTTAATTTTCTATACTTACTAGAGTTCATTCAATCTATATTACATAAGCTAAAGGATGAATATATACAGTCCAAATGTAGTCTCTCTAAATTTTCAAGGCTAATTGCTTTAATATAAGTCAGTATCTTACTCTCTGGATTAGTCAATCACAGACCACATTTTCTTCTTCATAATAGTCTTCTCAAAATCAAATTGTTTTAATTTTTTCATAGAATAAGAATAATTCACAAGATGAAAGTCAGTGAGGACCAAGATTATTTCAGGTTTTCATTACATTTATACAATATCACTAGTAGAGAAGGAATGGCTTTCCAGACAGATTTCTGGAAGGAAAATATGAGTTGGAAATACACCAAGCCTATATGGTTAAACATGGAGAAGGACCTGGCAATCTACTCCCAAGGCAATCCCGAAACAGTCTGCCATTGAAAACCCTATGAGGGTCGCTATGAGTCGGATATGGACTCGACAGCACCTAACAACAACAACAACAACATATAGTTAAACATGGGAGAAGGACCTGGCAGCCCACTCCCAAAACAGTCAGCCATTGAAATCCCTATGAATAGCAGAGAAACACTGATACAGTGCTGGGTATTGCACAGTGTTGGGGAATGTTTCATTCTCTGGTACATAGGGCCACTATGAGTTGAACCAAACTCAATAATACCTAACAACAACAACATCTAGTTAAACAAGTCCAAGACAGAATTCTCTTTCCTCCTTGGCAACCAAATGTTTGATTTTCATAATTCAACATATAATTTTAAACTAGGGCAACCAGATTTGCAGCATGAAAACTGGAATTTTATTATTAAATTATACTCACATACTGAACAATTCATACAGAAAGAAAAAGTGGTGTTTATAAAATAATGTTTCACAAAGAGTATTCAAGAATCTTCTCCCTGAAGGGACTAGAGAGAAAAGAACACTTTGTCAACTGGAGGCTGAGCTAAATTTGTTCCATTAAAGTTAGTGAGATCCATTTCTCACTTTTAAGGGAATAAAGGCAGAAAAATATGCATTGTCCTTAAGAAAATCCAGATTACTGCCAAAATTTTGCCTCCTACTTTGACATTATGCCTTTATCCTGAAAGATAATATCTTCTCCATTTTAATAGCCTATAATAAGATGAACTATCAACAAGAGGATGGCTGGAATGAGGAACAGAGGGAAAGAAAAGCATCATTATAAAGCCTGTTGACCCATGATATTCTCTTGATTTGCATTTACTTATGCAAACTCTTAAAAAGTCAACTATCCCCTCCAGCTAGGTACAGCATAGTTAGAAATGGCAAACTATGGAATCCTCTACCTTCATCAAACAATGATGAGTGAATATCTTACCAGGTTGGTCTTTTGGAGGTACCTAGATGGCAGAAGATGGGAGAAGGACCTGGCAATCCACTCCCGAGGCAATCCGAAACAGTCTGCCATTGAAAACCCTATGAGGGTCACTATGAGTCGGATACCGACTCGACGGCACCTAACAACAACAACAAGATGGCAGAAGAAAACTTTACATTCCCAATGATGAAAACTTTGCAGGGTGGTTTCAGAAAATCACTAAAATTGTTGATGATTTTGCTAGGTCTTCTCACAGTTGCCAAAACAATCATTTTTGAAGAGGGCTCTGTTTTTTTCATTAAAACATTCAGCTGGAGGCAGAGGAAGTAAATGGCAAATATCTAAAGCAGGCACCAATAAATAACGCAAACAGAAAAGATTTTTCCACATTTGAAAAAGTACTGAGTGAATCCAAGGAGTGCAGTGAGACAGGTAGATAAAGCAAGAATCTGGTGGGTCAGTTTTCTTTGCATTGTCCTACTTCTTTCTTGCACAAATCCTATCGAATATCATGATTTGGCCTCTTATGAATAAGATATTTAATAGAGAATGATATTAACCTTTTCAAGTTCATATAAATGCTTTTAAAATATTTACTGAATTTTAAAATAATTTGATGAAAAACCATCAAAACATGGCTTGTATGATTCTATCATTAAAAAACATGTTTAAATGTTACTTAAAGAGCTCCGTGATGCAGGGCACAAAGTATTTAAGATTAACTATTTAAGTTTATGATCTAACAAGAACCTTAGCAATTGTCTTTTGTGTAATCTAATCTCTTTATTTTATATTTCTGTTTTATTTTCCCCAAGTATTTTGTTTGTTTTGTTTCATGATTATATTGAAGAAAACTAGTGGGGTTTTGTTGATGCTGTTGTTACTATTGTTTATTTTCCCTTTGAAACAAGAAATATATGACAGTTTTTTGAAAGAAGAAATAAAAGTAAAGATGGAATTAGAGTGTATTAGGCAATATGTAGAAAGATATTTACAGGGCATGAAATCATTTCTTTTTTCTTTCTTTCTTTTTTTTTTTTTTTTTTTTTTTTTTTCCAGTACCGTGGGGTTGAACCCAGGGTCTCACACAGGCTAGGCAAGTGCTCTACCGCTGAGCCTGTCTTCAGCCCATTTTTTTATCTATTATTTTAAGTCAGGGTCTTGCTAAATTGTGCAGGCTGCCTCTGGCCTTGAGCTCTGAGATCTTCCTGCTGGAGTCTCCTGAGTCCCTGCACCATGGTGCCTGGCTAACAGGGCATGAATTCATTTCTAATGTAAAAAAGACAAATGGATTTGTCAATTTGCTAGGGCACCTTCTGGTTTTCTGAGCATTTTGTGAGTTAGCCAACATTACATAACTGAGAATCAAGTAAGCACAGAACTGAATTTGCAAAGTTGAGAGATGAGTGTGACCACAAGTCCCTTAATCCTGGTTCCAGCCTGTCCACTGAGCTGGGTATGCTCCAATAGAGATTAGAATTCATCTGAAACAACAAATAACAAACACGGAGAAAATTGTTAAGATGTCTATAGAGGAAGAGATTGTGGTTACTGCTTCGATTTGCTTTTAGTATCCATTTTCTCAAGTGTCTGGGGGCATGCCTGCTAAGTAGTTCTAAACATGGCATTCATACTCTTCCACAATCTGACCCCAAATTCCTTTTCTACTTTAATCTATAATTTTCCCCTCCATGAAATCAATTTACCGATATTCTTCTCAAAATGGCTTTGACTCCATGGCCTTGTCATACTTAAAAGTCTTTTTTTTTCTCTCTCTCCCTTTATTGGTAAATGATGGTGGGGTACAGAATAATACAGCATTGGCTTTTTCCTTTATGCAAATATTACATCACTTTTGGTTACATTTTTATCAGCTTACAAGGTTTATGGAAACTTTTTACTAATATGTACTGAAACTCATATGCATATTTTGGATGTATTACCCTACTTTTCCCATGTACTCATGAAGTTGCATCGTTAAATGTATGAGACTCTGCTAAAATTCTTTTTTCACCAAGAATATCTTTCTCTCCTTTTTTCTTTTATTCGAAGTCTACCCATTCTTCAAGTACAACTCAGAGCTTACTTCCATATATATTCTCATGGTCATACTAGCCCAAAGGAATTCTTTCCTCTCTTGTGGGTTCTCATAACAATATTTTTGTTGTATCATTCATTGACCAATAACCTGCTTCATTCTATCAGGATTTTATGTTTCAATAAATAACTCATATTCTCTACACATCTGTATTGCAAATTTCTTAAAGGCAATACTTAAAGGTTTATATTTCCTTTCATCTTAAGAGAGGCTTAGGTTGGGAGTAGTAAATATTTTTATATAATTTCTGATGATACACTGATGGATGATTATAGATATAAAAGGAACTTAACCTGGATTATGAATTCAACTTTCTGACCAATGCACACATTAAGACAAAATGCTGTTTCTATTGACACTTTTCTTTAGTTACTATATGACACATTTTTTAAAAATCCTTTCAACAATTCTCGCTCAAACAAAATCCATGCCACAAGAAATGATGTTGAGTAATTAGAAAGGTACTCAAATTGCAAAAGATGTGCACTTTGTACTATAAATCTGCAGAAAATCAACTATGGCTTTCCAAAATGAATTAGATGGCTGAAGCAATAATCCAGATGTTTTACCTAACACTTTTAAACACTTCTACTCCAATTAACCATTGACAGTGTTGCTTTTAAAGATGCCTATTTGGACTGAAGCATAGTCAATGAAAATTGCTTCTAGGAAACCATTTCTGAGAGAATTGGCTGTTTATATCTTTGGCCAGAATTCCTTGAGCTTGGCTGTTTATATCTATGGCCAGAATTCCTTGAGTTTTGGCTTCCCTTCTCTATTTTGCTTTCCTAGTAGAAACTTGTACTACTGTAAAGAAGCTTTGTCATAAGGAAATTCGCACTATTTGGACTCCATCATGTAAGTAAAGGAGCATACTCAGGTAAAGTATTGGCATGTATTCTGAATGAAATTAACTCATCCACCACATCATTACCAAGTATCCATTAAGACACTTAAAAGTATTGTAGATAAACACCATTCTAGGCATTGTGAATATATAAAGTCATCCAGAAATTTCTCTAGAAAGAGTGACCATACAAAATAGTATGCATGTTCTAAGTGAGTAATAAGGATATTGCCATAAATAATTAGAGAAGGCAGAGTTTTGTAGGGGCTGAGAGAACTTAAGAAAGGTTTCAAAAGGAAAGGAATGTTACCAGTGTGTATTAGTCACCTGCCATCACTGTAGGAGAAAAAAACAACTGAAACTAATTTATGAGGGAAGAGATTTATTGAAAGTTCACCCATATAAGGTCAGTCCATTATGGTGGTGAGGCAGGAGTGACAGTGGCAGGAACCAGGGCCTTATGGGAGACAACATTACATCTTTATGAGCAGGAAGCAAAGAGATCAGGAATGCAGGTCCAGTGTAAAAACTTCCAAAGATCTGCCCCCAGTGACATCACTTCTGCAAAGCTAAGACTCATTTCCTAAAGTTCCACAATGCCCACAAACAGTGCCACCAGCTGGGGACTGAATATTAAAGTAATTAAAGTACCTTACTGTTGGGGGGCAGTTTGCATTCAAACCATGACATAGTGAATCCCTTAGTAGAAGTGGAAATTTTAGATTTAGTAAAGTTCCAGCAGAGATAAGATTAACAGTAACATGTTCTAGGCCAACAGGATGCAAAAAGATGGCTTACACAGGGGCGTGATGAGTAGAAAAGGAACCTAGGCAACTTGGAAATACACTAGGGAAGAGTTTTAATATTCTATATTTTGTATTGCAGATAATGGAAATTTTTGAGTTTTCAACCACAAGCAAAATAAGTTTTTAATACTGAATTGAGAAATGATTAAATCACTAAAATTATTCAGAAGAAAAAGAGATAAGTAAAAACAATGTTTTTGTCTCTCAAGTCCTCACTTCCAAGATGAAAAAGAAAAGAAAGAACAATAGTTGTGCTGAAAGGGCTCCACCCATGTGTAGCCTACCCACTGCAGGAACTGTGCCCAATGGTTGTCTAAGCACAAGGCAATTAAGAAGTTCCTTATGGGAAACATAGGGGCCACAGTCTTCAGGTTCTTTCCCTCCCTTCCTTCCTTCCTTCCTTCCCTCCCTCCTTCTTTTTTTCTTTTTCAGTGCTGGAGGTCAACCCCAGAGACTTGCACATCCTAGGCAAGTGCTCTACCACTGAGCTATGCCCCTAGATCTTTCAGGGACATTTCCTATTTGATTGTTTTCAACATCTGTGCTTTTCCCAAAGGTTTTCAGGAATCAATCCCATGGTACCTGAAAGGACAGAACACTGCCCCAAATTAGACCTGCTGGTGGTAGCCCCACAACTTCCACCAAAGCCCATGTTAGGAGCTGAGACCTCAAGAACTGAAGAAAAACTATCCTCTGGTAAAAAGTATAAGGGAAATTATGCTTCTAAAAAAAAATCTTTTTCAATTGACATCACAGATGGCCCAGAAAGTAATTAATAAAACCATAAGTCAATACTATGTGCAGGAAGTATAGAATTCAAATAATAGGGTGACTGGGTCATAGAAAGAAATAATACTATATAACTGAAATAGTTTAGTACTTTTATTCACATCTAGTTCTCTTGCCTGAGTGTAAAATAATCCGTATTCCTTGCTTAGGAATTTCCTTAGAAGCTGAGGATGTAGTTCAGTGATAGAGTGCTTGCCTACTATGCTCAAAAACCTGGGATCTATCCTCAGCACTACAAAAAAAAAAAAAAAGAAAGAAAAGAAAAGAAAAGAAAAAAATTATTTGTTACATGCTAGAGACATAAAAAAATTTGCACCAAAATTCATAGTCTTTATTTGTAGTAAGAATATCACTCAAAACCTGTTTACAGATTCTTTCAACATAGTTATAATAAATGTTTTACTGAGTTATCAGTTCATAGCACTTTAGGTACAAGTTAGAAGAGTTTTGCTTCCAAGTGCTGGTATGTTAACAACATCAAAAAGTTAAAACTGACATTAAGAATAGAAACAAAAATATTGTAAAAAATTTACACTCACTGGTTAGTCTCCTTAAGTGTAAGTGCAGCAACTTGTATCTAAAATTATTGTAATTATAATAAGGTAATTTACATCTAATTACCCTGCATCATGATGATAAAATAAAATTACCCATCATTTAAACTGTTTAAGGCTTTGAAAAATTATTACTAAGAGTAACTTTTAAAACTTTCAGACTTAAAATGGAAGTTTTCCAATTACCTAAATGATTCCATAATTATTCTAAATAAATGATAAACTATAATCATCACAATTGGGTTGGAAACACTCTATATCACAAAAGACCCTTCTTATCTTTTTTAGGTCATATTAAAATTGGGGGAAAATATGAAAAATTAAAGTAAATAACAAAGTAATATAAAAGAAATGAAAATTTACAATTATATAAAAATCAGTATGGCCCTAATTTTGACCTGTAGAAACATCTGGAATACAAGAACACAGGCACAGATTTCACTATCTTAATAAGTTTTTAACACTACTTCTCAGTCAGAATGCATCACACTTAAAAGGAAGGCTTATTACTGAATCAAAATACATTTGTAGCAAAAATTATGGCATAGGTTGGAATGTGACGGGTACAAAATAATTGGGGGTATAATAAAACCATATGCCTCTTAAGTTTCATTACAGCTAGAAATTCAGGTTAGCAAAAGTCAAGCAGAAGAAAAAAAGATTTTATAAAACAAGCATGAAAAATAGTAACTACAGAATTTTTGTTAGTTTTTTATGCTTTGAGCCTTTAAACGTGTACAACTTTTCCTACTTGGTTTCATTCTTTCTCAATGATTCTTCATTCTGTTATTCATCTTTTCCCTGGAGTAGTCCATGTGCCCTGAAGAAAGAAGACCTCTTCCCTGCTGTGGGGTAAACTCTGGTTCAAACCACAACTAAAGCTGCCCTACCACTGGACCTTTCAATTATGAAAGCCAATACACTAATTGTTTATGTTGTTTTGATCTGAGTTGTATTTTATAAGAAAATTATGTTTTAAATTATATGATATTAATATATGGTGTCTATAAAACACCAAGCCTGCAGCCATAGCCCTGTGGCATCCGATCCCATCAGGTCTCGGAAGCTAAGCAGGGTCAGGCCTGGTTAGTACCTGGATGGGAGACCGCCTGGGAACACCAGAAGCTGTAGGCTTGGGAGAAGGACCTGGCAATCCCCTCCCCAAAATCAGTCTGCCATTGAAAACCCTATGAACAGCAGAGAAGCACTGACAATAGTGTTTCCCCTGTTGGACAGAGGGTCGCTATGAGTCGGATACCGACTTGACGGCACCTAACAACAACAACAACAATAAAACACCAAAGGGCCTGCAGCCATAGCCCTGTGGCATCTGATCCCATCAGATCTCGGAAGCTCAGCAGGGTCAAGCCTGGTTAGTACTTGGATGGGAGACCGCCTGGGAACACCAGGTGCTGTAGGCTTGGGAGACAGACCTGGCAACCCACTCCCAAAAATCAATCTGCCATTGAAAACCCATGAATAGCAGAGAAGCACTGACAATAGTGTTTCACCTGTTGTATGTAGGGTCACTATGAATTGGATACCGACTCAACAGCACCTAACAACAACAACATAAAACACCAATGTCTCAGAGGCCTTCAGAGGGCTCTTCCATTCCAGCTGGTTCCCCCTACACACACTCAGAGATAGACACCATCTTGAGTTTTTGTGTTGCCACACTTGTGTTCCTTCTTTTAGTTCCTAGGAAGGTATCCTATATGTAACTATTTTTAAAATAATAGTATGTTGCTATTTGTCTTTTTCATCTCCATCCTCTCCTAAGTGAAGAGCAGTATTCCAGAGGCTACAATGGCATAGAATATTCAACAGATTGCATACAGAAGCAGGTATGAGAATCTGTCCTCTATTAAGCCAGAAATCCTCCTGGGTCCAATTTTGTTTGTTGTTTAAGATTTTGGAAATATTTTAATTAAAGATCCAATTTATTTCCTTGTTGAAAAATCCCATGTTAGGAGCTGATACCTCAAGAACTGAAGAAAAACTATCCTCTGGTAAAAAGTATAAAGGAAATTATGCTGCTAAAAAAGTCTTTTTCAATTGATATCACAGATAGCCCAGTAAGCCTAGTAGCTTCAGTAAGTTATTTTTTAAATTAAATGACTTATCCAAGTTTTCAAATTCATTCAAAAAAGTTATTCATAATATTTTCATTATTGGCTTATTCTATAGAATATCTGTAGTTATGTCCACTGTCTCATTCCAAAAAGTTTTTTGTCTTTTCTCTTAATCAAAGTTATTAAGTTTCAGCTATTTTACTGCTCTTCAACTAATCAATTCTTGTCTCACTAATCCTCTAAACAATGATTTTTCTATTTAATTATACTTTTATATCTATTACTCTAATTCTGCTTTTATGTATACTATTTTAAGTTTTCTATGTTCTTTGGCTTTATTCTATGGTGTTCACTTGTTTGTTTTCAGTGTTTAAGAGTTTTCAGCCTTTCTTTTGTTCTAATGAAGTTTATATGGCTTAAATATCATCCAAAATTTTTATTATTTTCAATATCATTCAATTCTACTTTCTAGTTTCCATCATAATTTCTTCTCTGGCACAAAAGCTATTAGTGGTACAATTTGTTTTTAGTTCCTAGGCATGTGGGAGATTTTTCATTATAGTTTATATTAATTTTTAACTTATTTAGTTTGATCAGATAATGTGGACTATGAGATATGTTAGATATTGTCATATGTCCTACCACTCATTTTCATAAGTGTTTCATGTGCATGTGACTAGAATGTGTATTTTCTACGTTGAGGGTTTTATAGATGCACATTAGTTTACCTTAATAATGCTGTTCAGATCTATAGTATCACTGATTTTCAGTTGTATTAGCCTACAAGGCCCTGAACAAGGCCCACCTATATCCCATACATCCCACCATCTAGTCAAACTTTCTGATCTCACCTCCAATCAGCCAGTCTCATTCAATCTGCTCCAGCCAAATTGGCTTGCTTTCTGGGCACAGCTCCTGCCTGAGCTCAGGGGCTTTCCACTTGATTTCACCCCTGCCAGGACGCTTTTCCCTCCATGTCAGCACAGCTCACACACTCATTTCTTAATTTCCAATAAAATGTCACCTTGGGAGCCTTCCTTGACCATATTCCTTACTTCTCTTTCTTTATTTTTATGGCATTTATCATCATCAAACATATTCTGTGTTTTTATGTACACAGCTTATTTATTGTTTGAAGGAAGGATTTATTGAAGGAAGCTTCAATAGAATTAAGGCCTCATTTTTGATACTTTGAGACTAATTAGATCTCTCTCTCTCTCTCTCTCTCTCTCTTTCTCTCTCTCTATCTCTCTCATTATTATTCTATCTCATGCACAGGATTTGGTCACCATAATTATGCAAAGAAAATGACAAAAATGATAGGGGTGAGAGTAGAGTATAAAACCAATTTTACCCACCCAGCCCTACTACCTTCCTGCTGATTCTATTCCTCAGCCAGGTGCATTTGGGCAGTACGTTTTCCACATATGGTTGACAGCACTAAGTAGAATGCAGGCGTTAGGCAGGCAAGAACTTTTTTTTTTTTTTTTTTGTCTATTTTGCTAACCTAGCAACAACAACAACAAAAATTCTTACAACTGGGACAGCATGCAACTTCATGACAAATGGAGAAAAGATTGAAGTTGTCCAAGATTTTGATTTATTTGGTTCTACAATCAACATCCTTAGAAACAGCAGTCAAGAAACCAACAGATGCATTGCATTGGGGAAAGTTATTGCAAAAGACCTCTTTAAAGTGTTGAAAAGTAAAAATGTCACATTGAAGATGAAAGTGTGCCTGAAATTGCATCATATACTTATGAAAGCTGAACATTGAATAGGGGAGATAGTGGAAGAACTGATGCTTTTTGAATTACAGCGCTGGAGACGAATATTGAATATACCATTGACTGCCAAAAGAACTAACAGATCCATCCCAGAAGAAGTGCAACCAGAGTGTTCCTTGAAAGCAAAGATGGCTAGACTGCATCTTATATATTTTGGATATGTAGTCAGGAGGGACCAATCCCTGGAGAAAGACATCATGCTTGGGAGAGTGGCAGGTCCTGAATAAAAGGAAGACCCTCAACAAGATGGAATGGCAAAGTGGTTGTAATAATGAGCTTTACCATAAAATAGAGCATGTGCTTGGCACAGAATCATGGTGTGCTTTGTTCTGTTGCACACAAGGTCACTATGAGTCGGGCCTGACTCGAGGGGACGTAATAATATTGTACCCTTAGAGAATATCACAAAAATAATAGTCAATAAATATTTGTAGAAAAGACAGATCTGTTTGTTCTTTTGGCAGTCCATGGTATATTCAATATTCATCCTGAGCACCATAATAATTCAAAAGCATCAGTTTTTCTCTGGTCTCCCTTATTCAAAGTCCAACTTTCACAAGCATGATACAACTCAAAATATCATGGCATAAGTCAGGCACACCTTCATCTTCAATGTGATATCTTTACTTTTCAACACTTTAAAGAAGTTTTTTGCAACAGCTTTTCCCAATGGAATGTGTCTTTTGGTTTCTTGACTTTTGCTTCTGTGGGTGTTGATTATAGAAACAAGTGAAGCAAAATCTTAAACAACCTCAATCTTTTTTCCATTTATCAAGAAGTTGCTTACTGACCCTGTTGTGAGGATTTTTGTTTTTTGATATTGAGACACAATCCATACTGAAGGGTATGCTCTTTGATTTTCATCAGTAATTATTTCAAATTCTCTTCAGTTTCAGCCAGCAGAGTTGTGCCATCTGCATAATGCAGGTTGTTAACGAATCTTCCTCCAACCCCAATGCCACATTCTTCATAAAATCCAGCTTCTCAGATTATTTGTTCAGCATGTTATGTTGTTGTTGTTGTTAGGTGCTGTCAAATAGGTGTCTGACTCATAGTGACCCCTATGTATGACAAATGAAAGCACTATTGTTGTGCTTCTCTGTTATTCATAGGTTTTTCAATGGCTGTTTCTTGAGAGTGAGCTGCTGGGTCCTTCTCCCAAGCCTACAGCACCTGGTGTTCTTAGGCAGTTTTCCACCCAAGTACTAACCAGGTCCAACCCTGCTTAGCTTCTGAGATCTGACAGGATCAGATGCCACAAGGGTACGCTAGGCATAGAGATTGAAAAATTATGGTGAAAGGATGCAGCCCTGACACACAGTTTCCTCAACTTTAAACTAAGCAGTGTTTCCTTGTTCTGTTCAAATGATTGACTTCTGGTCCATGTACAGATTCCTCATGAGTACAATTAAGTGCTCTGGTATTCCCATTCTTCAAAACATTATCCATAATTTGTTGTGACCCACATAGTCAAGTGCCTGCATAGTCAATAAAACATAGACATTTTTCAGGTACTCTCTGCTTTCAGTTAATATCCATCTGACATCAGCAATGATGTCCCTGGTTCTACAACCTCTTCTGAATCCAGCTTGATTTTCTAGCATTTCCCTGCCTATATACTACTGTAGTGGCTTTTGAATGATCTTCAGCAAAATTTTACTTGCGTGTGATATTAATGGTGTCATTTGATAATTTTTACATTCAGTTGGATACCTTTCCTTGAGATTAGGCACAAATATGGATCTCTTTCAGTTAGCCAGGTAGCTGTTTTCCAAGTCTCCTGGCATAAACAAGTTAGCACATCCAGTGCAAAATCTTTTTGTTGAAACATCTCAGTTGGTATTCCATCTATTCCTGGAACCTTGTGTTTTGCCAATTCCTTCAAAGCAGCTTCCACTTCCTCTTTCAGTATCATTGGTTCCTGAGCTTATGCAGTCTCTTGAAATGGTTAGTCATCTACTAGTTCTTTTTGGTATATTGATTCTGTGCATTCTTCTATTGATGTTTCCTGCATTGTTTAATACTTTCCCTGTAGAATCCTTCCCCACTGCCACTTGAAACTTGAATTTTTTCCTCAATTCTTTAAGCTTGAGAAAAACAGAGCATGTTCTTCCCTTTTGGTTTTCTATCTCTAGCTCTTTGCACATATCATTATATTTGATTTTGTCTTCTCAAGTGTCCCTTTGAAATCTTCTGTTTAGTTCTTTACCTTTGTCATGGCTTCCTTTTACTTTAGCTACTAGACATTCAAGGACAAGTTTCAGAGTCTATTTTGACATGTAATTTGATCTTTTCTTTTTTTTTTCCTGTCTTTTTAATAACCTTTGCTTTCCTCATGAATGATGTCTTTGATGTCATGGCACAACTTGTCAGGTCTTCTATCATTCGTGTCTAGCACATCAAGCCTGTTCTTGAGGTGTTCTTGGAACTCATGCAGGATATAGTCAAGAGTATACCTAGGCTCTTATCCACTTGTTCTAATTTTCTTCAGTTTCAATTTGAACCTGCGTATGATCCACAATCAGCACCTGCTTTTGTTCTGGCTTTTGATATTGAGATTTTCCCTTATCTCTTTCCATAAATGTAGTTAACTTTGTTTCTGTATGTTCCACCTGATGAATTCCATGTGTATAGTCACCATTAATATTAGTGAAAAACTGTGTTTGCAATGAAAATGTCATTGGTCTGACAAAATCCTATCATGCCATCTCCAACATCATTTTTGACTCCAAAGCCATGTTTTCCAACTACTGAGCCTTCTTCTTTGTTTTCAATTTTTGGATTCCAGTCACCAGTAATTATTAGTACATCCTGATTGCATGTTCAGTCTGTTTCAGACTGCAGGACCCGGTAAAAATTTTCCCTATCTTCATTTGTTGCCTTAGTGGTAGGTGTGTGAATTTGAATAACTGTCATATTAACTGGCCTTCCTTATATGCATATGGATATTATTCCATCATTGACAGCATTATACTTTAGGACAGATCTTGAGATGTCTTTTTTGATGAAGAATTCAACCCCATTTCTCCTTAATCTGTTATTCCAGGCCTAGTAGACCATATGATTATGTGATTCAAAATGGCCCATACCAGTCCATTTTAGCTCACTGATGCCTAGAATGTCGATGTTTATGTGCTCCATTTCACTTTTGATGATTTTTAATTTTCCTAGATTCATACTACATACATTCCACATTCCCATTAGTTGTTCGAAAAATAAATAAATAAAAGGGAAAGTTTTTGTTTAGTGTTTTAAAATGAAATATAGATCTCCTTAACTAAAAGATATCATGGAAAATAGTCTCAAAACATTAATGATCTTCATAGAATAGATGTTTGATGCGATACAACAATCTAGGAATTAAGATAATAAAGTTCAAAATATACATTGAATATTAGAAAGTCTGGGAAATGCTTCATAACTACATGAAAAAAATAACAAGAAAAATATTGTTGGCATTTTAAAGTTGAAGTTTAACAGTTTTATCTTAACTAAGATGCACTGTGAATTTTAAAGAAGTCTTTTAAGTAGTAAAACTTTTGGTGACTTACTTTGAGAGAGAAATATTTGATTACTCAAAATTAATAAACAAGAAAAGAATTTTTAAAAACTGTTGAAAGTCTAGAGACAGTACCTGCCTCAGTGTCTCAACTTATTAAAGTTTTACTTCTTCTTTACTAAAAAGTTTATTCAATTCTTTCACTCATTTATTAGCACCTTAACTTTGGCGTTTCTTCTGAATTTATGTAAACTATTTTGAATATTTAAGGCATTAATCTGTTACTAAATATATAGAAAATATTTCCCTCAATTTGCTTTTTTAAAAGAAGAAATTTAAATATTATTTCATCAAAATTACAATTCTTTGTCTTTGAGATTGCTTTTGTCTATTCAGGCTTAAATAACTCCTTTCCCCACAAGCAACATGACAAATATATATTTCTGTT
>VMDO01026751.1:0-26235 GCA_007922755.1 Pedetes capensis
TTCTGCGAATGCTGGACCACTGAGCTGCACCCCCAGCCCTTTTTTTTTTTTCCACTTTTTGAGACAGGGTCTCGCTAAGTTACGCAGACTGCCTCTGGTGTGGAACTTGTGATCCTCCTGCCTCTGCCTCCCAAGCCACTGGGATTACAGGCATGCGCCACTGCGCCCGGTGCTATTTCTATTTTAAGCAGAGGCAGAAGAGCCTGGGGCCAGAAGGCAGGGCAAAGCCTTGGTGGTGGGCCTGGGAAATTGTCCACGAGAGGACAGCTCTGGAGGTAGGGGGAAGGCAGGGCCTTTAGAAGGGCTTTGCTATGGTGTGAGTGTTTGCATCCAACCCCGCAACTCCTATGTTGAAATTCTAACCCCCAATGTGCTATTTGTGGAAGGTGGGGCCTTTGGGAGGCAGACACCTCACGGCAGACCCCTCATAAATGGGGTGAGTTTGCCTATAAAAGAGGCCCAGGTACTGCTGGGTGCGGTGGTGCACGCCTGTAATCCCAGTGGTTTGGGAGGCAGAGGCAGGAGGATCGCAAGTTCGAGACCAGAGGCAGTCTGCATAACTTAGCAAGATCCTGTCTCAAAAAAAGGGGAAAAAAAAAAAAAAAAGGGCTGGGGCACAGCTTAGTGGTCCAGCACTTGCAAAGCATGCAAGTGCAAGGCCCTGGGTTCAACCCCCAGTACTGAAAAAAAAAAAAAAGAGGCCCAGGCTTGCTGCTTTGCCTCTCCCACCAGGGGAGGACACAGTAAGAAAGCACCATATATGACCCAGGGAGCAATCCTTACTGGATGCTGGAGCTGTGGCCACCTCGATCTTGGACTTTGCAAGCTCCTGGCATTGCGAGAAAAGAATTTGTATTTGTAAACCACCCAGGCTGGCAACCTGTGTGGACTGAGACTGGCTCAGTTCTCCTTCTGTCCTGCAGTGGGACCTGTCCCCTTCACAGGCTGGGTGAGAGTGCTGGGGAAGGATGGTCAAGCGGCTGCCACACTGGAGGGAGACGGGAGCTTAGGTCCAGGACCTTCTCCTTCAGGAATGTGTGTTCCTTAGAACTGCAGTGAAAGGCTGAATTTCCAGCTTTGATTTTAAACTGATTGTGCTGCCATTTTAAAGGGAACAAGCATCTAAGAAATCAAATTGAGGGACTGAATCTCCTAAGGGAATGGAACGCTTAGTTGATGCAGTCGTTCCAGGCTGTCTATGTCACCGTACGCCAGTGTACGCCAGTGAAACCTCAGGTTTAAAAAAAGGATCATCTAGCTGTTTTGATTTCAGTTGGTAGAGCACCGCTCTGCAATCTCTGAGGTCCCAAGTTGTATTCCCAGCACTACAAAAACGGGAGAAGGACGTGGCAACCCATTCCCGAGGCAATCCGGAAACAGTCAGCCATTGAAAACCCTGTAAGGGTCGTTATGAGTCGGACACGACTCGACGGCACCTAACAACAACAAGCTGTTTTGACGCAGCTGTTCCTACTGAGGCGACCTGTCATGGAGATAGCATGCCTGAACTGAGTACTGGTTATGGAATTACTCCTGTGTTTAACTGGACCGGAGTGGCAAGCCCCAGCCCTGGCGTGCAACCTGTTTTGTTCAGCCCATCAGCTGAGAACATTCTTTCGCATTTTTAAATGTTTGGAAAAAGTCAAAGAGAAGAATATCTTATGATGTGCAAAAGTCCTATACAATTCAGATTGAGTAAAGCTGTATTGGAATGGGCTTTCCTTGGCCCGTGGTCTGTGAGCGCATCTGTGCCCCCGCAGGATAGCTGAAGAGCTGCAAAGTTGAATGCATTGACCGCCTGGCCTTTTCGCTGACCTGGTCTAAACGGTTGTTTTTCCCAGTTGCTTCTGATGTGAGATTTAGCGCTGGGGCGACCTTCCAGGGCTTCCCAATCCTGGCTACGCATTGGAATCACTTGAAGAGCTGCCAGATGAGATTCCTGGGCTGCTGAGCCCCGCTGCATGGAGCGGCCTCCGTGGACGTGAGCCCAGGAGCCTGTCTGCGTCCAGCATGACTTACCAGCCCCAGCCTGCAGTGTGAAGCCTACAGGATTGCTAGTAGACCCATCCAAGCTTGTTGCTGTTAGGTGCCGTCGAGTCATGTCTGACTCATAGCGACTCTTATAGGGTTTTCAATGGCTGATTGTTTTGGGATCCCTTGGGAGTGGATTGCCACGTCCGTCTCCCATTTTTGCGGTGCTGGGAATCGAACCCAGGACCTCAGAGACTCCAGAGCAGTGCTCTGCCAACTGAGCTAAATCTCAGCATGGTGCATCCAAGGTTGGATCCCCTCATTTCGTTCTCCCTAGGAAGGAAACTGCCTTGGCCAGGCAGGTAAAATGTAGTCTCAGGCAACTCATGTTTCTTGCTACCTAGGGGCGAGGCGGGCTGGGATTTAACTCAGTTGGTAGAGTGCCGCTCTGCAGTCCCTGAGGTCCTGGGTTCTATTCCCACCACTGCAAAAATGGGAGAAGGATGTGGCAGTCCATTCCTGAGGCAGTCCCAAAACAATCAGCCATTGAAAACGCTAAGAGTTGGACTTGAGGGCACCTAACAACAACAACAACAGGGCTGAGGGGCTCAAAATTGCGCAGGCGTCAGAATCCCCTGGAAGGCTTGTTCAGTTGACTTCAACCCAGAGTTCCTGATTCAAGGAATCTCAGGTAGAGCCTGGAAGTTTGCATTTCCAGCAGGCTCCCAAGAGCTATGGATATTGCTGGTCTGGAAGCCATGATTTGAAACACATTTGTAAGCCTTGACAGGCTTTTTTTTTTTCCTTTCCCTCTTCCCTGTTCTAAATAAAAGCCTCTAATACACCATCTTCTTCTCAAAGCGTGTTCTTTAAAAACACAGATGGCCACTCACATAGGCCAAGTGTGTTTTCAAGTGCTGTAGCATTCTTGAGCAGTGTTGTGTCAGGAACAAGATGGATCCTGGAGATCTTGGTTTTAAATACTAACACCTGGCCATGGTTTAGTCTGTAACTTCTCGGTTTTTTTTTGCTCCTCGGTTGGCTTAATGTAGCGCTGCTTCCAGGCGCAACAAAAGTGGTAGACGCCCACGCACTGTGTATTCCAGGCTCACACATTTCCAAGGAAGATCTATGCCCTGTGTCTCCTTGAAATATTTAAAAAGTGGTTTGATGTTGCTTTTGCACATCTAGAAGCGGCTGTATAAATCTTGACCCTAATGCTTACTGAAAGAGTAGTTCTGTTGTTAACTTACCATTGGCCGTGCTAGACTAACACACATTCCTCATTTTCGAAGTGAGAGGCTAAAGCCCGTGGAAGGCAATTCTTTCTTTTGACGCTGCTTTTAAAGCTTCCAAACTTCCCATTGTTCACCTTAAACCTGATAGGCATTTTTATCCCATCATTCGTACCAGGTGGTGTCAAAGGACAGTGAGCCAGTAAGCAGAAAAAGTCCAGATCTAGGGAGAGGAAGGCAAGGCTCTAGATTGGAATTTATTTTTTAAGTTTTACTTTATTTTATTTTATTTTACGGTACTGGGGGTTGAACCCAGGGCCTCTCACTTGCATACTCTGCAAGTGCTGGACAACTGAGCTGCACCCCCAGTCCATTTTTTTACTTTTTTGGGACAGGGTCTCACTAAGTTACGCAGACTGCCTCTGGTTTCAAACTTGAGATCCTCCTGCCTCAGCCTCCCGAGCTGCTGGGATTACAGGCATGCGCCACCGCGCCTGGCTATGTTGGAAATTTTAAAGAAATGTTCACTCACGGTCATGAAGACCTTCAGAATGAGTTTATCCCAGTCTGCTTGTCATATCCCAGTCCCTGCCCCATCAGGACCTAGGAGCTTGAGCAAGACTCCTGAGCACAGGAGACCCCTTCTGTAGGATCCGTCTTGCTTTGCCTGAATGATCCACTGATATGTTTCAATGTTTAAAATGTTCAGAGAAGCCAGGCGCGGTGGCGCACGCCTTTAATCCCAGCGATTCAGGAGGCAGAGACAGGAGGATCACAGTTTCGAGACCAGAGGCAGTCTGTGTAATTTAGCAAGACCCTGTTTCAAAAAGTAAAAAAAAAAAAAAATTGGGCTAGGGGTTCAGCTCAGTGGTCTAGTACTTGCAAAGCATGCAGGCATGAGGCCCTGGGTTCAACCCCCAGTACTGAAAATAATAATAATAATAATAATAATAATAATAATAATAATAATGATCATCATCGTCATCATCATCATCAGAGTAATGACTCTTTGTAAATAGGCCTTTCTTTGAAACTTTGTTTTAAATATTCTTGTCCATACGTTTTGATGACATGTCTATAGTATTTGCTGTGATGTGTATGATGATTTTGATTATTCCAGTGAATTTTTGAGGGGAAGAAAGATCGCCAGGGGGTTTTCTCCATGAATACTGTATAGCAGCGTTGTGCAATCTCACATAAAACTTCGGTATTGTATTTGTGCATGGAGCACACGGCCTGTATTAGAACTTCCAGATGCAGTGGCTTCCTTTCGGAGGGTAAAACCAGCCTTTAATCTAGCTGCTGTTTGTGTGTTCCAACGGGCTCTTGGAGTGATTTTGCAATAATTAATAGTATTCCTGAGCCTTCCAGAGAGAGTAACAGGGTAGCACAGCCTTGGGAATTCGGCAAGAATCTCAGTCTCCTGGAACGATCCTCTATTCTGAACTGGATCCATCTTCCTGCCATGTCAGAGTTCACAGTGTCTTCAAGCATCTGCTTTTGCTCTTGCAAACAGAGCTAATGACAGATGTTAACTGGCGGAGCCCGGAGACAGTCACTTCTGTGACAATGGGTTGGAGCATATGCCGTCCCCAGTTTCAGGAAGCTTTTTGTAACAAAGGGCTCAAAAGACCCGGCGCCTCCCTGGACTGCCGCCAGCCTGCCTTTGCAAAGGGCAGGTCCCATCCTATGAACTTAATTTCCTTCTCCAAGCAGTGGGAGATGATCAAGGAGGTTAAACTTGCAGCGATTTCAACTTTAGCATTAATTCTTTTCTGATCTAAGATGTATTTAGAGCTAGAATTTGAAGAGAGTTCATTCAAAACATTTGTTCTGCTCTCTATTTTTTTTCCACCAGAAGAACTTTTAACTCGCCTTGGAAAATTGAACATGGTGCTGGTAGACATTTTGCTGGAGGTAGCTCTAATGAGCGTAGCTATCAGCATCTAAAACCCCACACATCTTTCTGATGCCCCCTATTTGGGGCGTTCTCTGCAGTGATGTAAATACTGTGGAGAAGACAAGTCCTGTTGTCTGAGTGTGCATTATTGGCTCATTGGTGTCTTAGATGGGAGGTTTTAAAATAGCTTGTTGTAGTTACTTTGAGCTAAAAGAGCAAAAGCAACTGAAGCCACATTGTAGCACCCAGGCTTTCATTGTTGTTGTTGTTGTTGTTAGGTGCCCTCGAATCGTTATCCGACTCGTAGCTACCCTCATAGGGTTTTCAATGGCTGTTTCGGGATTGCCTTGGGAGTGGATTGCCAAGCGCTCTCTCCCATTTTTGCGTTGTTGGGAATTGAACTCGGGACCTCAGAGACTGCAGCACAGTGCTCTACCAACTGAGCTAAATCCCAGCCCAGGCTTTCATTAGTTAATGACTTTTGTAAGTTTGGGCTACAGTCTGAAATGACAAGGAATAAGGTCATTTTTAAATTTAAGAGCTTTACTGTGATATAATTCACAGCCTATGCAACTTGTGATATAATTCACATCCTGTATAGTTTGCCCACTTAAAGTGCAATCCTTTGGCTTTTAGTATATGCAAAGAATCGTGCAATTACCACCACAATAAATTTTGGACCATTTTCAATACTCCGTAGAGAAATTCTGTGCTCCTGAACTATCATCCTTAGCCCTCCCCAAACACGCTCTCATCACTGTAGCCCTAGGCAACTACTTTCTACAACTCTGCCTGTTCTGATATTTCATATACATGGGATCATGCAATATGTGATCTTCTATGTTTGGCTTCTTTCCCTTGGCTTAGTGTTTTCAAGCTTCATCCATATGGTGGCGTATATCAGTACTTCATTCCTTTTTATGGCTGAATAATACTGCACTCTATGGAAATGCCATGTTTTATTTAAAAGAAATAGGCTTTTAAACTATGAAGGAAAAATGGCTAGTCTTATACACCCAATGCTTGTAGGGCTCAGAATCGGTCACATACTCTTATATTTCTAAAATAAGGCTGATATTTTAATATGTAAACTTAAGATCAGAATTATAGTTATGAATAGTGAGTTAATTATTGCATGTATTAAAAAATTAGTTTGGATTGTCTCTTAGGCACTATTTGTAGTTATAGTCTTATACCTGAAAATAGGCACTTTTTTCATAGTTCTCAGAAGACTGATAGATCAGTAAGGCTTAGAAAATGGACTCTGTGGACGAAGTCCAGGAAGTAGGGTATTTATCCAGGGAGACACTAGGAGAAGAGGTTTCATGTGGATACTTGTGCGGAGAGAGATCCAGTCTCTCTCTCCCTCTGGGAAGAATGGATGTACAACTGGATGGGTGAGCCAGTAGCACACAGGACAAGCTGATGCCGAGGACCTCAAGTACAGGAGGGGAGGCAGCAGATCGGGTGATAACCTCTGAGAATAGACATCTGGCCTCTCGCATGCCCGTACAGTGCCTTTGATCGTCCACCTGAGGATTGCCAGGGGCGTTTTTCTTCCTGCCTTCTCTGCCCAGGCAGGTGAGAGATTGTCACGGGCATGTCCTTTCCAGGGAAGACTTTGTTATCTTCACTTCCGAGGGACACACAGTGACCGCTGCAGGCTGCTTTGCCATGTCTTTGCCAATGTTGTAGACTGTAGCCTTTCAAAGCGAGAAGACACGGCTTTGAGAAAAATGACATGGTATCTGGTAATGAACTGTGTTCGCAATGGATTTTCGAGTCTCTCTATTTAAGCAGCGTTTAGTGTTGTCAGCAGTTATGTCAGGCTTAGGGCATCATTCTCATGTCATCTCTGGTTCCCATTTCACTCCCGGTGCGTTTCTCGTTCCACCTCAGTGGTCCCCAGGTGTACCGCTCACCGCTCACTCTGAGCTCCTCTGCAGCTGTCCAGCAAAGGTTTTTGAGGACTGCCTGGAAGACAGTCCCAGGAGGCTTACACGGGTCATTTTAATTCACTCGTGTTAATTTATTGGATATTTGTTAAACTCAGGGAATTTGGGGCAGGAAAGAACTTTCCACATCATTTAGTTTGGGCGTGTCATTTTACGTGTGACCAGGCTTGGACCAGAGAGCTTTGATCAAGGTCACACAGAGAGAAAAACAAGAATTTTGGGGGAAAGAGGCCTTCTCATTTATGACCCTGGCCTCATTCAGGTTTATGGGCTGCCTTGTGCTTGAGGGTAAAGAGCCAGCCTGGCTAGGCCTTAAGTAGTCCACCAGCTGGTTTGAGAATCACCACAGGGATTCACAAAACCATTGAGAAATTTTATTAATGTCTGAAAGCCAGAGGCAAAAGAGTAAGTTCATTTTTTTTTTTGTACCTTCTGCCTAATCAACTTCTGGGAATGAATGCATTCAGGGTAAAACTAAAAATAATACCCTAAGTAATGAATGCATTAATTTACATATGTATGCAGAGTATATTTTTTGTACATCCATGATTAAGCCAGTGTACATAATTATTTATTCACAATAATAAACATCACAGGTGTCCTAGAATCTGTATGTTTTGTTACTTTTGACTTTTTAAAAACATATATTTCCCACCGTATGGCCTTTTTAATGTGCCTAGTTCCGCAGCCATAGCCCTGTGGCATCTGATCTCGGAAGCTAAGCAGGGTCGGGTCTGGTTAGTACTTGGATGGGAGACCGCCTGGGAATACCAGGTGCTGTAGGCTTGGGAGACAGACCTGGCAACCCCCTCCCAAAAATCAGTCTGCCATTGAAAACTCTATGAATAGCAGAGAAGCACTGACAGTAGTGTTTCACCTGTACGTAGGGTTGTTATGAGTCAGATAACAACTTGACGGCACCTAACAACAATAACAACAACAAAAGTTATACAGACTTCGTTTTTACTGGGCTTTTCAGTGTATATGTCTACCCACTAGCCATCCATCCTAAACAATAATTAGCAGATCTTTTAATCTTTTAAAAGATTACATTAAATAGTTTGATCTTTCTAGAGGACTCGCCATGACAAATAAAACAGAAATCATGGTTGTGGTTTTCCAAACTTCAATAGTCTTAGAAGATTCCTGACTCCATATTACCACTGGAGCACTCAAATGAGATCCTATGTGTGGGAGTAATTCCTTAAGTCTGTCATGTGTAGAATTCTGTGCAGTTCATGAGATATTTCCATTTGGTTGATCCCATTTTGACCCTCATGACAACCATGGGACCCAAGATGCTGAGTGTTTAAAATGTCATTTATAGGCATCTGCTGGTGACCACTTCACTGTCGCCTCAGCAGAAGGCAACAGTTTCAGGAGCCGTCAGTTCTGACGACCTGACATTGCTAGACACTACATACTTGGGGTGAAATTCCTAAGACCACTGCTCTTGTGACTTTTTCTTTAAATGCCTGAAGTTATGCCTGAAATAAATAGCAACAGCAGGAAAAAAAATCATCATAATATAATGACTACTTTTCCGTGTTTTTTCCCTGAAATATTTCTAGTTTCAAAATTATGAAATTGACCTGAGGGTAGAAATAGAGTTTTTATACTGTCTACAAAATGTTTCATAAAAATCACTTTGCATGACAGGAAAAAGCTACATGAAATACTTTCTCCGCCACCCATGCAAACTTTTTAAAGTAATGAACATAAGGCATCAAAATGGACAATAGGTTGAGCTTTGGTATATACAGCCCTTTCCTCGGCTTTTTCTGCCTGCCACTCAACTGAGAATATATTTTGTCTGTCTTTAAAAATTCTTTTAAGAAATATGGAAGCAGCCGGAGATGGGCATGTTGAGTTTAAATACGTGACGCTACCCAATAAGAAGCCTGCAGCGGTAGCCCTGTGGCATCTGCTCCCGTCAGATCTCGGAAGCTAAGCAGGGTCAGGCCTGGTTAGTACCTGGATGGGAGACCGCCTGGGAACACCAGGAGCTGTAAGCTTGGGAGAAGGACCTGGCAACCCCCTCCCAAAAATCAATCTGCCATTGAAAACCCTATGAACAGCAGAGAAGCACTGACAATAGTGTTTCCCCTGTTGTACAGAGGGTCGCTATGAGTCGGATACCGACTTGACGGCACCTAACAACAACAACAACCCAATAAGAAATAGCTGAATCAATGTGTGGTGCTCTTCATTGAAGACATTTTTCCCGCTGTTGCTGGACTAGGTAGAATGCGCATGTGCTTTGAGGGATATGAATGTAGACCAGTTAAGTTTTTACTTGCCTGAAAGCATTCCTTTTGGTCGTACAGAAATTCTGTGTCTAAAATGGCCATTAGGATCAGACTCGCTGAATAAACAGTTTAAATGTCTGTCTTCTCAGTTACTTTCTGTAAAGAAAATCTAAGCCATCTGGACTTCTTGTGCTTTTATTATGCTGGCTCTAAAGACAGAGCAAAACGGCTTTTGTTTTTTGGGTCAAAGCAGATGTACTCTGCCGGCCATCTTAATTTCTTTTGTATGGGTTGGCGTATATTTTAGCTGCTTTGAAATGTTGAAAAGACTTCAAACCACATTGGGGAAAGAACAAAATAAGTTGATGGGTTTTTCTTTTTCATGACAAAGTTTACTAGTTCAAATATTTTGTGAACAAATATCCTCTGAAATAAATACATTTATTTAACACCATTTGGATGTTTCTCCAAATTTGTTGTTAATCTGGTCTTTTGGCCAGATGTTTAGCATATGTCTGAATCATGTAGCAAGGATTTGGTTTCAACATACACAAGTAAAGAATGTCAAGTGGTGAAATATTTTATTTTATTAATAAAAATTGGGCAAATGTTGTGGACTAATGTTTTCTCTAGTGACCTTAAAACCCTACAACAAACTCTAAATGTATCCTCCTAATTCTCGCTTACATTTCTTTACCAACCTGTGCTTTTACAGGTACCTGGAGTCTGATCCTGTCTGATCTCAGAAGCTAAGCAGGGTCAGCTGGGTTAGTTCTTCGATGGGAGACCGCCTGGGAATACCAAGTGCTGTAGGCTTGAGAGAAGGACCCGACAACCCACTCCCGAAACAACTCGTCATTGAAAACTCTGAATAGCACAGAAGCACTGACATAGTGCCGGGCATGGCACAGTGTCAGGAGTATTTCATCTCTTCTACATAGGGTTGCTATGAGTTGGCCCTGACTTGACGGCACCTAACAACAACAAATCTTATTCTAGTGGCACAAAGACTTCATCATTAATAAACATTCAGTCATAACTGACTTTCATGTGAATGTGTTCCAATGATGCCTAGAGGCCATCTTTGGAGTTTGATTTTTAGTTACCTTGGAAAAGCCATTATAGGACAAAAAAGAGAGGGGAATTGGTTGCTGTTGTTATTGTTAGGTGCCGTCGAGTTGCTATCCAACTCATAGCGACCCTGTGCACAACAGGCAAAACACTATTGTCACTGCTTCATTGGGTTTTCAATGGCGGATTGATTATTGGGAGTGGGTTGCTGGGTCCTTCTCCCAAGCCTACAGCACCTGGTGTTCCCAGGCGGTCTTCTATCCAAGTACTAACCAGGCCCGACCCTGCTTAGCTTCTGCAATCTGACAGGATCGGATGCCACAGGGCTACAGCTACAGGCCTTCTATTGTCCAGCAGCAGATTGGATTGCGGCAATCATTAAAGACCCGTAATGTGCACATTATGGACTGAAGTTACTTTGTAGTTACCAGAATGAAAGATGAACATACCCTTAAATGATTCAAATACAGAATTACTTGGTGTTTTCCTATTCACTATTATTTTAACCTTCCTGAGTAATATTCACATTTCCAAATGTAGTTGAAAAAACGTGTATGCCTCCAAGTAAATGCCTATGCCCTTGGACTGGAAGAAGAGGCATGGTCCATGTGCTCAGGATTTGACACCCTAAGGCAGTGTTAGCAATGGTGGAAATGGGGCCAGCAGAGTTGGTGTTGGGGCCTCTTGTTATCTGGTGCAGACTGGCCCTTCTGTGCATAGTTGATAGGTGTCAGCACTAGGAGTTTCGTTAATGGCACCCATAGCTCCCCGTGTTCCCTAAAGATATTACTAAAAACACAAGTTCTAAACGATGTTGGGGGCTGGGATTTAGCTCAGTTGGTAGAGCGCTGCGCTGCAGTCTCTGAGGTCCCGAGTTCAATTCCCAGCACTGCAAAAATGGGAGAAGGACCTGGCAATCCCGAAACAGTCAGCCATTGAAAACCCTATGAGGGTCACTATGAGTCGGATACCGACTCGACAGCACCTAACAACAACAAACGATGTTGGGAAAAAGCAGGTGAAGGGTGAGTTACATTAAGTTTGGGAAAGGCTCTCCATTAGTGTATTCTTTAAAAAAAAAGAAAAGGAATTTAAGAGCTGCATTTAATCCTAGTTTCCACAGCAAAGAAATGTGTTCAGGTGTTTGCTTAAGAATGCTTCCCAAACAGGAAGAGAAACTGTTCATAAAATGAATTCCCATTAATGTGCATCCTTCTTGGGAAATCCTGTCCACAGTGCTTCCCTTTTTGTGGTTGCTGTTTTCCTCTGAGTTGTTAGCAGTGAGTGATAATCAACGGATACCGATACTGTCCTCTCTAGGACATGAGTCCCATCTGAGTGCTGCTAGAATATTTTACTATTTTAGAATGACTTTTGACGTCTGGTTTTGAATCTTTGAAATGGCGATGTTCTTACTTTTCCAGTTGGTTGAAGCAGGGAGGGATTATAGTGCGAAATGATGTGCCTGGTATTGCAAATACTTAACACCTGTCGCATATTACACCCTCCTGAAGGTAGACCCTACCCAGTGTCTGTGGTCTTCCCCACCTTTTAATACCAACTACATTGGCTAGGATTTAGCTCAGTTAGTAGAGCACCGCTCTGTAGTCTCTGAGGTCCTGAGTTCGATTCCCAGCACCGCAAAAACGAGAGAAGGATATGGCAACCCACTCTCGAGGCAATCGCGAAACAATCAGCCATTGAAAACCCTATGAGGGTCGCCATGAGTCAGGCACGACTTGACGGTACCTAACAACAACAACATTGGTTATGGAGCTGTTTGTGGCCACCAGCTTCTGTCCATCCGGTTTTATCTACTTTAGGTGTAAAGAGCAGAGAGAGTCCAGGTGTTGGAAGTTCATCAGTAAAGCTGGTACTTTTACATGCTGACCAAAACCTGGGAGAATTTTTTTTATGGTTGTAGACACTTTGGAGCCAGGTATTAGCCTCTATGCTTGGGCGTGGGAGGGAAGGAGGAAAAGGGGCTTGGCAAGTCCGTTCTAGAACATTCTGTCTCACACCCAGGAATGACTGTCACCCTTGAGTGACTTCAGGCAGTCTTTAATGTAGAAAGCTTGGCGTGAAGGAAATTTCATCCAAATCCTGTTTAGTCTGATGACGGAGAAAGACAGTAATGTTAGAATTAGCCTGCCAAGTACCTTGTCTTTCTGCTTGGCCTCATTTCACTTTAAAAACAAAATCAATATCCGGCCCTTGAAAGCAGTTTGCCAAAGTCAGTCGGCATTTGATATTCTTCAGCACCTGGATGCTGTAACTTAGTGGTTCCCAGGTCTCTAGACTCCTGCATCCCAAAATTCACAGGAGACCAACATAGACTGCCACCATCTTTTATTCTATCAGGTAAGGGCATTTAATAGCTATTGCCACATCTTACTTTTTCATGACAGTTTTAGCACACCTGAGACAGGAAAGACATAATCTCAGAATAAAGGACAACTTTTTAAATTGAAGAAATTAAGCTTTATGAATAATTCTTATGTTTCCCATTTGGCTACTGAAAGTTCATTTCAGTTAAGGGTTTGGAAATCCTGCAGGGAGTCCAACAAATAGGGATCTGTTACCCATCAGGAGAAAATGTGTTTCCAGGCCTTGTCTCAGGGAGGTTGACTTTAAAGTATTCTCATTCCCTATCAGGTTCACACGTTAAGGCATCAATTATAATTTTTCTAAGACCATAATTTGGATCAGTGGCATCTGAGAAAGTATATGTTGTTGTTGTTAGGTGCCGTCGAGTCGGTATCCGACTCATAGCGACCCTCATAGGGTTTTCAATGGCTGTTTCGGGATTGCCTTGGGAGTGGATTGCCAGGCCCTTCTCCCATTTTTGCAGTGCTGGGAATTGAACTCGGGGCCTCAGAGACTGCAGCGCAGCACTCTACCCACTGAGCTAAATTCCAGCCCAAGAAAGTATATAAATGTCTAAAATTCCTTTGAATGAAATTTCACTGGAGAGTTTACAGATTTTACAGTCAATATAAAATATGAACGGAAATCCCTTTATTTCTTCACTGTGGTTTCTGCAAAACTTTTAGAGTTCTGCACAGGTTGATTTAAAGACTACTTCTTGAGTATAATCTAGTCCACATAGCACTTGTTCTTTGTCTTTAAACTCTTCAATGTTTTTTTTCTGGTAATTTTTTTGTCAGCGTATGTTAATTGTACAAAAGGATAGATTTCATTGTGAGATTTCCACCTGCATAGAATGCACTTTGAAGCACTTAATGCTCCTATAACTGTCAATAAATTTCAGTTAGGTTTACATAGTTCTAAGGACAAAAAGTAGCACTCAGAGTGAAACTTAGACTGCGTGGTTGAGTGAAAAGGAGATGCTCAGATCCTGTGTGTGCCCATTTCTTGTTCTACTGTGCTATGAACTCACCTCTGCTTTCCCAAAACCAACTAGGCATTAGGTTCTGGGAGATGAGTTGAACAAGCAAAAAAGTTCAATTGAGTAAGCTTTCTTGCTTTGTTTTAAAATGTTCCTCTTTTTTTTTTTAACCATAATTACTTTCATAACTACATATTTTCCCTTTTTTTGTGACTGTAAGAAAAGAGGAGAGCCTATGAGACAAATTCTTGGGGAAAATAAAGAAGTCATTGAATATAATCCTTACTTTTAAGAATCCTTGATCTCTGGTCACTAAGGTGCTCAGAAAGTGAGACTCCCACAAAAGCAAGAGGTCTGTGTAAAGGGCTGGCATGGACCTCATGATAATTGTTGTTGTTAGGTGCCATTGAGTTGGTATCCAACTCATAGCGACCCTGCGTACAACAGGCGAAACACTATTGTCAGTGCTTCTCTGCTGTTCATAGGGTTTTCAATGGCAGATTGATTTTTGGGAGTGGGTTGCCAGGTCCGTCTCCCAAGCCTACAGCACCTGGTGTTCCCCAGGAAGTCTCCCATCCAAGTGCTAACCAGGTCTGACCCTGCTTAGCTTCTGAGATCTGACATGATCGGATGCCACAGGGCTATGGCTGCAGGCAACTCATGATAGTAGCGTGTATTTTTTCACTGATTTATGTAAAACCTGCCCAGCCCAATCACTCAACTCTGAGTTGGATAAAAACTTAATTATTCAAATTAAAAAAGAGGTGGATAGCAATTGTTTGGAAGAAAATGATTTCTTAGGATTACAATTCAAGAGAATCAGTTTGGAGATAGGAGGGGAACAATGGATGAGAAAATGGACAGAGTTCTCCAGCTTTTGGGGAGTAGACGGGAAGAAAGAGTGAGTTGATAGTGATTTATAACTGGGTGGCAGCTGAATTGTTGAGTGACTTGGGACTTGTGCCCACTTTTCGCTATTTATGTGCCAGTCTTTGTGTTTATTGGGCTGAATTAAAATGAAGTAATACAGGTTAAGTGTTTGAAGTTCTTATGTAATCGGATAATTAGTATTTATTGGTGTCCTTGCTTAACCTTCCCAGGTTAACTTGTACAAACTAGTTTTGATGCTATTAATGAACTTGAGAAGACCATGAAGCTTTTTGGTTAAGTGCTAACTTTCCATTTCCCATGACTGCTTCATTCCTTTAAAAAAAATCTGTCATTACCCATCCATCACAGGATATCCAGTGTTCTATACAAATACTTAATGCAATATTTAAAATACTGTTTCATTTTAACTTTTGGCGATGGGTAAAAGTAAGAGTGATTGTCTTAATATCAGTTAGAAAATTAGACAAGAGTCCGGAACTTTACAGTCGCAAACAGACCAAACCTATTTTGAAACAGGAAAATGTAACATATTTTGACGGTCCTCGGTAGCCCGCATGTTGGCAAGCTCCCATAGATGGCCTGCGCTGCCTGCCACATATTGTCTGTGTGACCTTGGGCAAGTAATTTAAGCTCTCTGGTCCTCAGTTTTCCCATTTATAAAATTGGATAAGAATAGCGCCTTCCCTGAAGGCCAATATCCAAACACAACATGGGTGTTTGCCAGGTTAAACAGCTAAGAATTGGCCATAATTACGTACACCGATGTGCATCTGTGGGCTGGGTTTTAGCTCAGCCCTCTCTGAGGCCCCCGTACAATCCCCAGCACCACAAAAATGAAAGACCTGGCAACCCACTTGTGAAACAATCCTGATACAATCAGCCATGAAAACCCTATGAACAGCAGAGAAGCACTGACATAGTGCCAGGCATGGCACAGTGTCAGGGAGTGTTTCGTTTTGTTATACACAGGGTCGCTGTGAGTTGGACATGACTCGATGACACCTAACAACAACAACCTGTGCATATGTCAATGTTTCTGTACAGATGTGTGTATAGACGTGTACATGCACGTGCAGGTTATGAAAACGCCATCACCAGCCTAGGCCATTGCTGTAGAAAATTCATAGGTGAGAACAGCATGATGGGGGATGCCGGCTTTAAGCTAGAGCACAGGGAAAATCCCATGATGTGCAGTGGTCAGTCCTGGACCTGGCTAGCTGGGGGTGATTTCAGCCGGCTGCCAGCCCTGGAAGAGAGTGGGCTGGTCCACGTGTGGCCGAGGGAGCAAGCAGAGGAAGCAGAACCAGAATCCATGGCAGGCTTTCCAAGGAAGCGCTCCTTGCCCATGCTAAGATGGAACCTGTGGGCTGTCACGTCGGAGCGGTGTCTTATCTCGAGAGCAGCCTGGACTTCAAAGTCCTTAACCCCACAGGTTGTGGCCAGTTGTCTGAGGCGGACAGCAGCCTTGTGAGCCAGGGGATCTCACCACCTTGGCGCAGATAGGGAAAGGCGAGTTCCCAGGAGCGCAGTGGCACGTGTTGGGCACATTTCCATAGGGATGGGGCTGCAGCTGGAGCCCAGGGCTGGTGAGGAACAGACTTCCCCGGCAGGGTTGGTCTCTGCCAGCCTGGCTCCCATGGGCTCTGATGGCAATATTATCTCTTTTTTAGGGTGGGGAGGGGTTCTGGGAGATTGAACCAGGGCCTCACAAATGCGAGGCAAGTGCTTCCCCATGGAGCTGCACCCGCAACCTCTTTTTTTTATTTTTTATTTTGAGACAGGGTCTAAGTTGCGCCGACTGCCTCTGGCCTCAAACCTGTGATCCTCCTGCCTCTGCCTCTCAAGTCGCTGGGATTGCAGGTGTGCGCTGTGACACCTGTCTTATGGCAGTACCTTTTAAGGGCACTCGGGGTGATCCATTTCCCGATCTACTTCTTCCCTTGACACGATTGTGGCACCATTTCTTATTCTCTCTTTCCTCCGCTTTTTTTTTTCTTCTCTCTCTCTTTTTTTTTTTTTTTTTTTGCGGTACTGGGGGTTGAACCCAGGGCCTAGCACCTGCATGCTCTGCAAGTGCTGGACCGCTGAGCTGTACCCTCAGCCCATTTTTTTACTTTTTGAGACAGGCTCTCGCTAAATTACACAGACTGCCTTTGGTCTCGAACTTGCGATCCTCCTGCCTCTGCTTCCCAAACCGCTGGGATTACAGGCGTGCGCCACCGTGCCTGGCTTCTTTCCTCCACTTTTGCATGTCCCTGGCTACAGGATACACAGTGGATACATTTTGAACAAAAGAGCTTTCAGCAAAGTCCAGGGAGGAGACGACTGAAGCCTCTGTAAAAAGAGTCAGAAATCACACTTATGTGAACTTCAACAGTTCTGGGAGCCCATTATTCAAAGTGTGCTTGTATGGGCAGAGGGCTTTTTGTGAGATGGGGTTTCCCGAAGTTTTCCTGTTACCAAGTGTGAAGTCAAGAACACACTTGCCACCTGCTTTCTGCTTATTGTGGGATGCTTACCCCTACCCGAGTTCCCAAGATCAGTCTCATGCCTTCCACGATGGAGTCGTCTTTGTGTGGTTATCAGATATTGTATTAATCTCAGCAGGGCGGACCATGGCTGTCCTTGGGTGTGAGGGAATTTAAGCTAATATGTGCAAAAAAAAAAAACAAAAACCTCCAAGCCCCCAGCCCTCCAAAGTCTGGAAGAAAGAGGCCAGGACAAAGAGATCATGGGCTTTATTATTAGACACACTGACAAAAGAGCTTATTAATGAAAAACAGTGTGCAAGAAGAGTTGGCATGGAAGTCAGCTTCCATTGTTGAAAGTTCAAATGGAACTTGGCTTTGTGGAACCAGAGTCTGAATTAGTTATTAATGTCTTGGCCCATGAAGGCTCTGGCATTTGATGGTCTGTGGATCTTGTGAAATGTAGCTGTCCTTCCTCGTTTGGAGAAATGGTAACAGTCAAAAAAATCTTCAAATGAAAATCTATTTTTGGCTTTGCTATTTGATCCTTGTTTGTGCACAATTTAAAGGGTATTAAATTTGCAGGGACAAATTTTGGTGTCAGTCTTAAGTAAAAGACGTTTTAAACCATGTTTCTAAAAGTCTGGAAAGTCCGTCCATTGAATTTTAGCCCATTTAACAGAATTGTTCAAGTTGTTAGTAATTTGTTCTGACCTTTGTATAGAAATACTGGCTCCATCTTAATAGACTTCGCTCAACTCACTAAATAATAATCCTTAATAGCTCTTCTCACACGCAGTGAAAAGGACTTCAAACAACTTTAAAATCGAATTCGTTTGAAAATCTGTATTGTTTCAGATTTTTTTTTTTCCTGAACTTGTCTTCAGGATTATGTAAGCAGTTTTGGCACATTTCAGATCCTAATGCTGACTCACTCTGTTGCTTACACATTTTTTTTCTAGGTGCCATCGAGTCATGTCCAACTCATAGTGACCCTCATAGGGTTTTCAATGGCTGTTTTGAGATTGGCTTGGGAGTGGATTGCCACGTCCTTCTCCCATTTCTGTGGTGCTGGGAATCGAACTCGGGACCTCAGAGACTGCAGAGCAAGTGCTCTACCAACTAAGCTAAATCCCAGCCCGCTTATACATTAGTTTTCACCAATTCATAGGAATGAATTGCTTTAAATGTAGGCTTACAGGCTTCTTTTGTTGTGCTCATTGGCAATGATAACATCCATCCTGAAGACACGAATGCCTTTATATATTTGGTTTAGCTTACAATGTGCCCGTAGCAGCTCTGCGTCTGGTCCTAAGTACTAGAGCAATGGTATTGTTTTCACAAGGCATTCTACAAATGGAAAGAATCTAGTGTTCCTCATGAAGTGTTAAGCAAAGGATTTCACAGGACAGGCACACTCTCCTGATTTATCCTTTCTTTTTCATGGCTGTGTTATGGTCTGTTAGTGGAAAATCTGGCCATGGAGGGTCAGAGCTGTGCTAAACTCTGCTCCTTCTCACGTAGACAGATCTGCACATCTTTTGCCTGGCCCTGTACGGGTCCACCTCTGTGCTAAGTGCCTGCCTTACCTTACATATATATGCGTGTGTGTATACATATATACATATACATATGTGTGTATATATATATAATATATATGTGTGTATATATATATAAAATAGCTTTATTGTGATAGAATTCATATACCACAGAATTTACCTACTTAAAGTTTTAGTGGGTTTTTTAGTATATTTAACAGTGCTGTATAATCATTCGCAGAAGTGATTTTAGAACATTTTCATAACCCCAGAAGGAAACCCTATATTTATTAGCAGTTCGTCCTCAAGCCCCTTCCCCCACACCCCCAAACCCTGAGAGTCACTAATCTGCTTTCAGTCTCCATACATTTGCTTATTTTGGACATTTCAGATATATGGAACCATAGACTATGTACCATTCTATGTCTTCTTTCTTTCTTAGGTTTTTTTTTTTTTTTTTTTTTTTTTTTTGGCGGTAGTGGGGGTTGAACCCAGGGCCTCGTGCTTGCATGCTTTGCAAGTGTTGGACCACTGAGCTGAGCCCCCAGCCCATTGTTTTACTTTTCTTGAGACAGGGTCTCACTAAATTACACAGACTGCCTCTGGTCTAGAACTTGTGGTCCTCCTGCCCCTGCCTCCTGAGCCGCTGGGATTACAGGCGTGCTCCATTGCGCCCAGTTTATTCTTTTTGTTTTATGTTATTTTGTGTTTTTTTGAGATAAAGTCTGGTCTAGAACACACTACGTAGACCAGGTTAACCTTGAACTTGCATCAGTCCTCCTGCCTCAGCCTCCCAAGTGTGAGCTTATAGGCATGCACCGCCACGTCCAGCTATGTCTGCCCTCTTTCACTTAGCACAATGTCTTTAGGGTTCGCCTATGGAATAGCACGCACCAGCATGCCATTCCTTTTTACAGCTAAATGACGTTTTATTGTGTAGATAGCCTACATTATGTTTATTCATTCATCTGTTCATGGATAGTGGGTTATTTCTACTTTTTGCCTAATAGGAATAATACTGGTTGGAACATTTGTGTCCAATTTTTATGTGGACACAAGTTTTCCGTTCTCTTAGGTATCTATTCCTAGAAGTAGAATCATGGGGTCATATGGTAATTCTGTTTATAATCTTTTGGGGAACTGCTAGTCTGTTTTTCAAAACATGTGCATGATTTTATATTCCCACCAGCTATACATTAATCCATGTGCTTTTGAAATATGTACACACACACACACACACACACACACACACGCACACACACACGAGGAGGATGTGGCAATTCACTCCCGAAGCAATCCCCAAAAAATCAGCCATTAAAGACCCTATGAAGATGGCCATATGTCAGACTAGATGGCAACTAACAAAATACATTGTGTGTGTGTATAACAAGAGATTAAGAGAACAGAGAGGTTTTCTTTTCTCTTTTCCTTCCTCTCCTCTCCTCTCTTCTCCTCTCCTCTTTTCTTTTCTTTTCTTCTCTTTCTTGACAGAGTCTTGCTATGTAGCCTAGTCCAGCCTCATCCTCCTGCCTCAGTCTCCTGAATTTTGAGTTTACAGGTAGGTGTCACCACACCCAGCTGAGAATCTTTTTAATTTTTGACAGTGTTTCTGTTGTGACGAAAGCAGTGTATATTCATTCGTTCTTATCTAATGAGTCTAAAGTCTCTGAGGGAATTGGCTGCCCCGAGTGTGATTCAGCTTTTCTCAGTTCTCAGATGGCCACAAGGTAGGGGCGGTATCTCTAGGTACATTTGTGTTGTCCTCTTCTTCATCCGTTCCTGTCTGGCCATGTGGTCACACACAGGTGTGGTCACTGAGTTTTTGGTCTGGTCATGTCTGTTTCCTTTGTCCCTGGGAGGTAGCTGAGGGGAGGGCTGTGCTGAGGAGTGCAGATTGGGAACCCTGCAGTGGAGGTGTTACACGGGAGGAGGGGCACTCATGGCATTTTGTGTTGTTGGTGGTCGGGGGGAGCAGCTGCTCTCTGGGATGGTGAGCGAGAAGGTACAAGACCCCCTTCGCCCTGTGCTGTGTTTTGATCCTCTCACACTGTAAATGGAGATTTAAAGAGGTGCAAGGTTATAAGGATATTGCCAGAAAGGAAGAAGCTCCAGACTCCTTGGGAGAGTTCAGTGGCAATGGGAAGCTATGCAAAGAATGACCCAACGTGTTTATCACTCATACTCTTGGCACTTCAGAGGTCTTCAACTAGATTCCCATTAGCTTCTCTAACCCTTAAGTACTCTGGCTCTTAGTATTTGGGCCAGATTTCTAGCACAGAATGTGCAGCATTTCTACACCCTTTGCAATCATAGACACTTACAGCCAGCCAGCAATTCCTCGTTGACACAGTGTTCTTTTCCACCCTCTGACTCTGTTCATCCTCCATGTACTAAGGAAGCTATCTCAGTGCATGGTATTCATTATTTCCGGTTATTAAAAATGCTTCTATTTTGTAAGGGATCTTTCTTCTCCTTACTTAGTGATCTTTTGTCCCCAGTCTTTTCCCTTTCTGGTCTTCTGCCCTTTCCTCATCCTTCTGGTACGTCAGACAGAGTTTTCCTGATATTTCTACAGATTTCCTTGTCAATGGGTGTGGGGTTGGCGCAAAGGGAGGGTGTGGGGGGATTGCTATCTTATGTTCCGGGCTACTGTGCTTTGTTTCTGACCTCTCTGATTATCTTCAGGATGGTGGGTTTTCTTCTAGTTTTTATACCACAAGGTTAGCCAAGCTGACCTCTGGCCCACTTTGTACATATTTTAACAAACAGCAATAAATGACTTTTCGGTTCAGTCTAGAATCTGGAATCAACCTGATTCAATTCTGTGCCTATTCAGTGGTTGAATAAACACCTTGCAAAGTACCTCTTAATTCTTCCTTGACACTTGGGAATGTGTTCATCTGATGAGGAGCATTGAAGAAAACATAGTGCTTAAAGCTAGGCTTCATAAAATTAATTTTGACTCTGTTTTAAAACTCAGAGATGTGTGCATTGTTGGCTCACATCTGTCTTTTTTCATTTCACTGAAGAGCAGCCAAGGAATTACTACTGTTCTGTTCAATTTAAGACAATTTCAAGGCAGGCAGTGTGGGGTGTCGCCCTGCCACTGGACTCACTCCAGCCGTGAGCGGGAACCAGCTGCCAAAGACCTGTCTTCTGGTGAGGGGGAGCTGAGCACCCAAGAGCTGCGCCATCCAGAAAGGAGGCTATGCCCACGGCTGCTCTGAGAAGCCTTGAGAAAGGGAGGCTCAGAGGCTGATGCCCATGGCGGCTCCTTGCGTCTTTCTTCCCAGTGAAGATGCCGACTCCAAGTGCTCTGCTCCAACAGCTCTTTATTGTTTCCTTGTCTGTCCCGGTCGATGGAATGGACCCGACTGCTGTGTGTACCGCCCTTATATACTCTTCTGGGGCTAGCCGGGGACCAATCAGAGGCAGTCACCCCATATGGGTTTCAGCCAATCAGAGGAGATATTCAAATTTGGTTTTGTAAAAGTAGCCAATCAGGGGTGGTTCCCTAATGGTCCAATCAAGAGCTGTTCTGGGGTTTGGAAACAGCCAATCAGTGTCGAGGGGACTGAGGCAAGGGATTAGATGCCAGTGCCATCTTGGGGAACTCGACGACCCTGAGTTCCTGGAGGTAGGGCAAAGGTGACTGCCTGGGAAACAAGCCTCAGTCCTCCAAAGGGCCTAGATAGGCCCCGGGGCAAACTGCCTCTCTAGGCAGTGCCCTACAAGGCAGTAGATGAAAAATGTTAATTTACAACTCAGCCATTGGAACTATGTGTAGATGACAAATGCAAAGTCCTCATTATGCCATCTCAGCACCATAGATGGGCAGCTGAGGTTCATCCAGTTCAGACAGTTGCTTGGCAGCCAGTGGTGCCAGGCGTGTGAGGAGCTCTGAGGAGCTAGAGGGTTCGTGAGACATATCCTGGTCCCCGTGGATGGGTCCAGAAGCAGGATGGCAAGGGGGAGGCGGTTGTCCATGCTCCGGACCACTGTGCATGCCATAGGTTGGTCTTCCCCTCCTTCATGGAGCCCTGGGATGTCAGCCAGTTGGCCACAGGAACTGAAAGCCTTGTCACCCCAGCCACTAGGCAGAGATAAGAGAGGCGAGAAATCACAGTAGGGTGATGAGCGATGTGATCTGGTACTGTGGAGAGCGGGGTGGGCGGGAGCAGTGGGTGGGGCTTGGAAGAGGACAGCCAGGTAGGCATGGCCAGGTGGGGAAGGAATGACCCCAGACTGGACTCTCAGAGGACTCCACTCACTCTGATACAGCCAGACTCAGCTTGGTGGAAGCTGCCAGGGCTGCTCCGCAAGGGCATTGGAGAGAAACCACGTGAAGGAATTGATACTTTATCTCGGAAGGCTTTGGGAACAAACGGAAATTCTTTGGGTCAGGGTTGATCTGATTACATTTCTGCTATCGGTCACGGGACTGGCTGAAATATTTGAGTTGCTTACTTGGTACCAGGGCCTGGGGCTGCGCTGAGCCCCGTAAGCATGTGATCTTACTCTGTTCTTGTAATGAAGTGCAAGTATTTTAATTACCCCTGTATTGTGGGTGATGAGACTGAGGATCAGAGGCAGGAGCGGCTGGAACAAGGGGTGATTGTTAGCCACTGAGGATCCCGGGGGGTTCAAAGTTGCCAAAGCCCCCGTGCTTCAAACTTGCATGGTTTCTCCTCTTCTAGGGGAAGAGACTCTAGTGGGTCCAATCTGGGGAAACACCAGCCAAGGAAACTGAAGTCTCATCTCTGAAAATACCGTGCAATTCTAAATTATCAGTGCTAAGAAAACTTGACATCAACACTAATAAAACTGTTTTTTTTTTTCCCTCCCATTGATGCAAGGTTGAACCCAGGGCATCATACATGCCAGGCAAGTGCTTTACTACTGAGCTGCACCCCCAGCCTCATTTTATTTCAAGACAGGGTCTTGCTAAGTTATACTGGCTATGTCGGGCCTCAGTCCTGTGATCCCGCTGCCTCAGCCTCTGGAGTCACTGGGATTACAGGTGTGCACCACATGCCCAGCTAGTAAAGCAGTTTTTAAAAAATGTCATTAAAATGAAACTCAAAAAATGGTAAGTCTTAGACTCTAGGAAACATTGACTTTCATGCCACAAGATGCTTGTTGTTGTTGTTAGGTGCCTTCGAGTCAGCATCCGACTCATAGCGACCCTCTCTACCACAGGGGAAACACTATTGTCAGTGCTTCTCTGCTATTCATAGGGTTTTCAATGGCGGATTGATTTTTGGGAGTGGGTTGCCGGGTCTGTCTCTCAAGCCTACAGCACCTGGTGTTCCCAGGCGGTCTCCCATCCAAGTACTAACCAGGCCTGACCCTGCTTAGCTTCTGAGATCTGATGGGATCGGATGCCACAGGGCTATGGCTGCAGGCGCCACAAGATGCTAGAAGCAGAGAAACCAGTATGGAGTCAGATGGCAGGGCCCAGATAAAGAAAGTGGAAGCCAAGTTCTAGCCAAGGCAGGAAGGGAAAGGAGGGAAGATGAGTTCTAGGTGGGGTCGACTTTGTAGTCCTCCGGCTTCCAAAGTGAATGCAGTGGGTGACAAAGCTGAGGGATTTCAGGTCGATGTGTTCTGGCTTGGGGAGCTGACTGGGAAGGAGGTGATCCTTGAGAAAGGGGCAAGGGAGTCAGCATGGGGTGAGGAGAAGGTCCGTCTGCATTTCTGTTTTTGATGCTTGCAAGACATGAGGTGGTTTAGAATTTCCAGTGTCAATGTTCTGTCCCAGAGTTCATCAGGTCTGCGCTGAGCTGTGCTGCAGGAAGGGGTCCGCGCCTGTGGCCAGGGAGAGAGCTTGCAGAAAGGACAGTCAGATTAGAAGGGCCAGGGCCTTAGCAGGGGACTAGGACACCTCAGGTATGACAGCTCACCCACCAGCGGTCCAGGAAGCACTGGGCTGGGGACTGGGCTCCCTGGCTTTTGACACTTCTCTTCGTCTTTGGGGAGAATTTCAATGGCTGAGACTCATATGGGAGAAGCCCTTTCTTCTTCTATTGGCTCCAGACTCTTAGAGGAAGTTTCTTGGGTTTTAATTCTGTTTCTTTGAAAACTGTTTATTGGCTCATTAAAATAATAATAATAATAATAATAATAATAACAACAACAACAACAACAATTAGTCAGGTGTGGTGGCGCATGCCTGTAATCCCAGAGACTCGGGAGGCAAAGACAGGAGGATTGCAAGTTCAAGACCAGAGGCAGTCTGTAATTGAGCAAGATCTTGTGTCAAAAAAGTAAAAAAAAAAAAAAGGCTGAGGGTGCAGCTCAGTGGTACTGCACTTGCAAAGCATGCAAGCACGAGGCCCTGGGTTCAACCCCTAGTATGGCAAATAAATAAATAAATAAAAATTAAAAAAATAATAATAATAATTGACTGAATCCATTATACTTATCCAGATATACTCATTGATAATGATTTTGATTGGATTCTTTTTTCTAGGAAAGCTTCAGAAAATAGGGAAAATGTCATAGGAAAGTTTTTTAAAAAATTAAAAATGCCTACAACGTTGTGATAAATTACAGAATTTTGATAAATCTTCTTCCAGCCTTTATGTGCGTGTGCGCGTGCGCGCGTGCTCTCGTGCACGCGTATATGTGTGTGTGTGTGTGTGTGTGTGTGTATATATATATATATATATATATATATATTTAGCTTTTTGTTGTTGTTGTTGTTGTTGTTGTTAGGTGCCGTCGAGTTGAGTCCGACTCATAGAGACCCTATGTACAGCAGATCGAAACACTTGCTGATTCTGTGCCAGGCAAACGATCTTATTTATGTTTAAGCCCATTGTTGCAGACACTGTGTCAATCCATCTGGTGGAGGGTTTTCCTCTTTTGCGTTGACCTGCCATTCTTCCAAACATGATGTCCTTCTCCAGGGATTGTTCTCTCCTGACTACATGTCCAAAATATGTAAGACGCAGTTTGGCCATTCTTGCTTCCAAGGAGCACTCTGGTTGTACTTCTTCTAGGACAGATTTGTTGGTTCTTTTGGCAGTCCATTGTATAGTCAATAGACATCTCCAGCACCACAATTCAAAAGCACCAGTTCTTTTTCTGTCTCTCTTGTTCAGTGTCCAGCTTTCACAACCATATGATGCGACTGAAAATACCATGGCATGAGTCAGACGCACCTTCGTCTTCAATGTGACATCTTTGCTTTTCAATACTCTAAAGAGATTTTTTGCCATAGCTTTTCCTAGAGAAATGTGTCTTTTGATTTCTTGACTGCTGCTTCTGCGGGTGTTGATTATAGAGCCAAGCAAAGCAAAATCTTGGACAACCTCATTCTTTTCTCCATTTATTGTGAAGTTGCGTGCTGACTCAGTTGTAAGGATTTTTGTTTTGTTGATGTTTAGTCATAACCCATATTTAATGCTATGATCTTTGATCTTCATCAGTAAATGTTTTAAATCCTCTTCACTTTCAGCAAGCAGAGTGGTGTCATCTGCATAACGCAGGTTGTTAATGAGTCTTCCTCCAATCTTGATGCCACGTTCTTCCTCATAAAGTCCAGCTTCTCGGATTATTTGCTCAGCATATAAATTGAAGAGATAGGGTGAAAGTATACAGCCC
>VMDO01026752.1:0-26223 GCA_007922755.1 Pedetes capensis
AAGTTTTTCAGATCTTGATCGGTTTATGCAAGATTCCAAGGGAATCCCATGCCACTTGATTCCTGAGGGTCTTCTTCTTCTTTTTTTTTTAATTAGAAATTTTTAATGTACATCATAATGTGATTCATTTTGACATGCTTTTCATTGTGACAATTTTCATATATGCAATTTGATAAACATTATTCATATAGGTTACCCCTTACCCTCCCCTATGTTTCCCCCCTCCCCCTTCCCATCTAAGTTTCCCATCCAAGTCTTCTCTATCTTTTACTATGTAGTATTTTTCTATATGTCCTTGGGTTCCATTTGTTTAAGATAGAAACTTTTCCTGTAGTGGTCTTTGTTTTTATCTTGTTAGAACCATTACATGCGATTTCTAGTCCATTTATGTTGACCTCATTCTTATCTTCCCCCCCTTTTATTATGATCTGACCTTTGAGTAGGATTTTTCCTTCTTGTAATTTTGAATCAGCTCCCTCATATGAGTGAGAACATGTGTTGTTTCTCTTTCTGAGTTTGTTTGTTCACTGAAAATAATTTTCTCTAATTTCATCCATTTTGCTGTGAATGACCCTATTTCATTTTTCTTGATTGCTGAATAGTATTCCATTGTGTATATATACCATAGTTTTTTTTTCATCCATTCTTCTGTTGAAGGGCACTTTGGTTGATTCCATATCTTTGCTATTGTGAAAAGCGCTGCATTGAACATGGAGATGCAGGTGGTATGGTGCAGGTGGTATGATGCAGGTGGTATGATCTCTGTGGTATGATGACCCATCTCCCTTTGGGTAAATTCCCAATAGTGTTATGAGGGTCTTCTTGACCTAGTGTGAGAAATGTTATTTATAATAGGGTCATTTTTACCTGCCTCTGAGGATAGACTAGATTCTCTTCCTGGAAGGGTTAGGAACGGTTTCTCCCTGTGGTTGAGGCATGCTGTGCGTTTAGGAGAACACAGAGCTCCTTAGGAGGGAGGAGGCAGAAGAGAACTCAGGGCAGAGGCAGCCATCTGTGCCAAGAAGGAAAGGCATGAGAGCTTGGGGAGTTGGGAACGATGGGCGCTCAGTGTTTCCTGTGTGTGGGGTGTGCATGTGTATGCGTGTATGTGTGTGTGCATGTGCATATGTGTGCATGCATGTGCACATTTGTGCATAGACTTGTGCATGTGGGTTTATGTGTATGCACCTTTGGGTGCACATGTATGCATGTGTGTTTATGCACGTGTGTACACATGCCTGTGTCCATTATGTGCATGCATGTATGTTTGTGTGTGAGTGTGTGGTTATCTGTGTGTATGTGTATGTGTGTGAATGTGGATATTCATGCACACATGTGCGTGTATGCATGTGTGTGCTGATGTGGGGGTGTGAAGGAAGAGTTGTGGTTGGAGCCAATACTGGGAAGCTTTTCTGGGACTAGGTTTTGAAGGGTGCAGACTCCCATGCTAAGACTTTTGCAGTTCATCTTTAGGCAATGGGGAATAAGTGTGTTTTGAATGGAGGTGGGACATGATCAGTTCTGGCTCAGTTGCTTTCCTCTGCTTAGAATGTCACATTGGAGCTGAGCGCGTGGCGCATGCCTGTAATCCAAGAAGCTTGGGAGGTGGAGTCAGGAGGGAGGATTGCAAGTTCGAGACCAGAGGCAGTCTGTGTAACATAGTGAGACCCTGTCTCAAAAAAGTAAAAAAATGGGTTGAGGGTGCAGCTCAGTAGTCTAGCACTTGCAGAGCATGCAAGCGCGAGGTGCTGGGTTCAACTCCCAGTACCGCAAAAACAAAACAAAACAAAACAACAAAAAAAAGAATGTCACGTCGGGTTAATCTTTGGCACATAATGAGCTATCGGTATATATTTGTGAAATAAATACATGATTTTAAAATTCAATGTTTATTCTTGTATTTGCCATGCAGAGGATGAACTGGAGGGAAAGAGGAGAGAGGGAGGAATGGGGTGTGGATTGAGGTATCAGAGGGGAAGGGAGAGGAGCTTCCACTCAGAAGGCTGGGCAGGATGGTGATACTGTAGACAGAATCAGGGCAGGAAGACACAGGACCTGGCTTTTGAACAGGTTTCACTGATGACAGGTGAGCCCAGTGAGCGCTGGGGATAGGAATCTAGTCTCAGGACAGGGATGGGTCCTAGGAACACATTCTCAAGGTCTCAGGGTACTGAGACCGTACTCAGCCGTACTGAAGCCATACTCCACTGAAGACGTGGAGTGATAATGCTTTGGGAAAGCAATCAATTCTGACCAAACTGAAAGGAAAATGATGAGCAATACAATACAACAATTCACGATGAGACATGTACTTATGAGTTATAAATATATGGATTTTTAGAACATCGCTCTGGACAATAGCAACAGGGACTGCTTTCATCAACTCCTACAGCCAACGCATCAACCTTTCTTTCACTTGTTCCTCTGAGAGCAAATATCGATGTTCCCAAGTCTGTGGTACCCTCTCCCTTGCCACGTGCTGGAGACACTATGCAAACTTTGGGACATCTTTTCTACACTTCCTTGCTTCCTCAACATGAAATATGGCGCACAATTTGACAATTTCTTTTTTGAAAGCAGCTTCATGAGATGCAGTTGTCCCTTTATTTAAACAGAAATCTACCCTCGAATTTTTAAGGGCACGCTGCTGTGTTAACAATAGGCATGGTGTTGTATAGTAGACCTCTAGAACCTGTTCACTTTGCATAACTGAAACCAAATAGCCAACGAACAACCCCCATTTCTCTCTTTCCGCACCCCTTGGCAACCCCGATTCTGTTCTCTGCTTCTGTGAATTTGACTACTTTAGATGACACAGATAAGTGGAATCATACAATATTTGTCCTTCTGAGACTGGCTTATCTCACTAGGAATAATGACTTTGACAATTTCACCATGGCTCAGGGACCTCTTTTAGAGTACCGGGACTTTTATTTGATGTGCTAATGCCAGAAAGGGCTGGGATTTAGCTCAGTTGGTAGAACGCTGCACTGCAGTCTCTGAGCTCCCAAGTTCAATTTCTAGCACCGCAAAAATGGGAGAAGGACCTGGCAATCTACTCCCAAGGCAATCCTGAAACAGTCAGCCATTGAAAACCCTATGAGGGTCGCTATGAGTCGGATACTGACTCGACGGCACCTAACAACAACAACAACAATGCTAGAAAGGCTTCAGTTACTGTTGGGAGATGGGATGCTGGCAGCCTCTTCACAAATGACTTGTGCCCACTATGCTTTTGTAGCAAACTGGTTTGTTTTCCATGGTCCTTTGGTCTACGTGGCGGGCCACCCGTTGTCTTACCAATAGAGACTTCGATTGGCTGGGGAATTTTGCACTTAGGTTTGCTTGGAGAGGGTTGTTGGTGGCTTTCCTATGGCTTGAGCCCTACGCCTCCCACCTTGAAAGCTTAGAGAGTATTTTCTGATTGGTCCCACTGTTCTTTCCTTCCGCTCACACTGTGAAGCATCCGCTTGTCCTGTTAACTTTACCAGTGCATCACAGGGTTGAGGTGCTTCTTAGAGTGATTCTTAGAGTGTTTCTTCTTCTTCTTTTTTTTTTTTTTTTTCGGTACTGGGGGTTGAACCCAGGGCCTTGTGCTTGCATGCTCTGCAAGTGCTGGACCACTGAGCTGCACTCCCAGCCCATTTTTTTACTTTTCGAGACAGGGTCTCGCTAAGTTACGCAGACTGCCTCTGGTCTCGAACTTGCAATCCTCCTGCCTCCGCCTCCCAAGCCGCTGGGATTACAGGTGTGCACCACCACTCCCGGCTATAGTGATTATTTTAAAAAACTCTTTTCTTGCTCCTTCTATGACTGGAGTGACAAGTGGGGGGCTTTGGATATGGTTCTTCTGCCGGAAGATTCTGCCTGACATTCTCCTGCCTTCCTTTGATGTTGGGAGTCAGCTCACTCACAGACTCTTAGTGTCTGTCCTTACTGGGCTGCACTGCAATGAATAAGAGACCTTGAAGCTGTTGGTTGAGAGCCTTAGAGACCATGGTGGCAAATGTGTCACTTCCTGTTTGTCCGTGAAGATAACGCAGGAGGGAGGGCAGTACTCACCTCCCAGGGTTGAGAGAAAATGGCTTTGGCCGTCCGGAGACCTTTGGGAGACCGGACACCTTCCACAACCAACATTCTCTGTGCACTCTGCTGTACAGAGGTTTATAAAAGGCAGCATGGCATCAGTGAGTTCTTCATTTTAAAAGATGCTGCTCTTTACTTATAGTGGCTAAAATTGGAAACACCTTAAAATCCCCCAATAGAGGCATGATTAATAATGACCCATTCTCTTGATGGATTATTAGGCAGCCTCTAAAATAATTGTGAGGAATTTTTAAGAATAAGAGCCCAAATGGTAGGTTTAAAATAACAGGTATACTTCTGTGACCATAATCTTGTGAGAAGTGGGTGAGAAGTGAGATAATAGGTATGCGATGGTGTTGGGATTATGAGCTTCTAAAAAACGAGTTTCCAAACTTTTGGTTTGGAAACTTCTTCCAAACTTCTATTTCTGGTGTGAGAATACATACAAGTACATGTCACCAAATGTTGATATATAATTCTGTTACGGGAACACACACAAACACACAGCCATCATCAACACAGCACACACTTGAATTGCCTTTCCAGGAGAGGTGGTGATTTGTTCTTCCTCCTCACAATTTTCTGGTAACCACAGTGGCTGACCACAGGCAGGAAGGAGTGTGGGATTCTGCTCATGGGATAGAGTTTGTCTGTGCATAGCATTGCAATCAGCCCCCTTCATGCCGTCTTCCAGCTTTGACAGTACTGAGGATCCAGCTACAAGCTTGCCTCCTTTTGCTCAGCCCCAAATGCTGGATCTTTCTTTTGCTTAATTTCTATCTTGTACATTGTCTGAGGATGGCAATTAATGTTGGATTGCAATGGAGAGCATTCATGACAAAGTCCAGTCAAACTCTGTCGTGTTTAGCATGACAATTAATTTTTAGTTATAGTTCAACTGTGGACAGTTCACCCAGATATCTGGGAGTTTGATTTAATAATAGGAGTCACCTGTGACTGCAGAGCAGGGTACAATGTGTGCTCCGGGTATTTTCTTGCATTCTGGCATGAACTGGGATAACTGTGTGCTATGGAGGACTGGCTATCCACAGGATGATAGAATAAATGAATCCTACTGTTGTTGTTGTTAGGTGCCCTCGAGTCGTATCCGACTCATAGAAACCCTTATAGGGTTTTCAATGGCTGATTGTTTGGGGATTGCTTTGGGAGTAGATTGCCACATCCTTCTTCCATTTTGGTGGTATTGAGAATAGATCTCAGGACCTCAGAGACTGAAGAGTGGCGCTCTACCAACTGAGCTAAATGCCAGCCAATGAATCCTATAGAAGGTGACTATTTTAGTTCTCTGCATCTAGGAAATGTCTCAAATGCAAGTTACTCTCTTCAGAGCAGTCACTGCCCGGCCTTTGAAAATTTTAAAGGGGCTGGCCTGGACCATCGATGGAGCACAACCCTGGGAAATGCCTGGCTGTTTCCCCCTGAGTTCTCTAGGTTCACAATGCCCCCATTGTTCCCGCAGAGCGGGACTTCCTTTTTCTGATTGATTGGACATTGTGTGACCACACATTTTCATGGTCCCGTGGCTCACAGGCCAGCTGTCGGGCAGAGAGGGGGACTCTGCACACCAAATTGCTTCAACCTTTTCAGGTTTGCTTTCCTGGCTGTGAGGTTGAGGGGCTGGTTCTTGCTTCCTGTTACTCAAGAGCTTTCCTATCTGTGTAGCCAATCACTGTAGAACACCTCCATGGAAGGAAAAGCCTGAAAACCTCTCTTTGATTACGCTTGTTTGGCTTGCTCTGGAAATTTAACTTTCAAGCCACACGTGTTTGGTGCCTAACAGGTCTTCGCGTTACATCTTAAAATGGGAACTTAATATTTATGGTTGGATAAACAAAATTCAGATTCACAGTTGTACCTGATTGGTATACAATCTTAGTGCTTCTTCCTGTAGTTGTTGTTGTCGTTAGGTGCCATCGAGTTGAGTCCGACTCATAGCGACCCTCGGGAGTGGATTGCCACAGCCTTCTCCCATTTTGCGGTGCTGGGAATGGAACTCAGGACCTCAGAGACTGCAGAGCGGCGCTCTACCAACTGAGCTAAATCCCAGCTCTTTCTCCCTGTAGGGAATTTGTAAAGTGTTGATTCAGCCAACTCACCATTGTGGTTCATGTGTAGAAAACGCAGCATTTGGAAACAGCCTGGCTTATCTGCCTGTGGGAAGATGGATGTGGATGCTGGGCAGAGAAGCTCTTCTTTGCTCAGGCTGTGGAAATGTTGAGGCTGGAATTTAAATGAAGCTCTGCCCATCTTTCTCCTTGTTCTTTGAGATTCAGCACAATCATTTCTTCTTTTTTTATTCTTGAATCTATCTCTTGACACCCTTCTCCACCCAGGCTGAGTTAGGAAACTGGTGGTCTGACCTCTTCAAGGGGCTTGTGAGCTCCTTGATCCAAGACTTTCCTCATTCTGCTTTGTGTCTCCAGTACCTGGTTCGGTGCCTGGTATGTGAAGATGCTCAATATCTACCTGCAGATGGGCTGATGGGACGTGTTTTGGCCCATATATGAGGATTCTCTATTTTTGTTTCTGATGAAATGGGTGGTATCCATTAGTCTTGTTTGATTTGTTATCAATACGGGGAACCTGCTTTGTGGAACCTTGACGCTGAGAAGGGCAGATTCCAAAGCAAGAGGTGATTGCAGAGAATCCACCGTGGGGTCTGGGTGAGTGGAGAGCCCACACTTCTCAGAAGCATAGTGTATGGAGCTCAATATAAGCTTGTTGAATGAATAAATGTTGCATGACTGTAGACAGACAAACTCTGTTTTCATTGTTGGAAAGTAACCCCCCTGAAAGTATGTGCATAATTGTTAGAGAGAATATGTAGAGAACAAAAATATTATCCAGAAGCAGTGTATCTCCTCTGCCTTATAAATGGTGACCAATAATGCCAGGTCGCGGCTGGGATTTGGCTCGGTGGGTAGAGCGCTGCGCTGCAGTCTCTGAGGTCCCGAGTTCAATTCCCACCACCGCACAAATGGGAGAAGGACCTGGCAATCCACTCCCAAGGCAATCCCGAAACAGTCAGCCAATGAAAACCCTATGAGGGTCGCTATGAGTCGGATACCGACTCGACGGCACCTAACGACGACGAATGCCAGGTCTGTGTTAGAAGAGAGTCACTTCTGATTAGACTCCCACCTCCACACCCCAGATGTGGTTAGCGATAGCTCCTCCCCCAGCAAGAGGCCCAGTCTATATTTGAACATACTGATAATGACCAAAGTGGCTCACCATTGGCCACGTAACTTTTGGAGAGAGTGCAGTAATGGGCTTGGGTATAGAGGTCCCAGAGGAGGGGCAGGGAATGCCTCCTTTCCTGAAATACCAGCTTGCCCTTCCCAACCCACCCTCCTCTGTCTTAATAGATCTAGGATTCCCAGTGCTCCCTGGCATCAACACCACTGGAAGCACAGGCAATGATTGCCCCAAGTGCATTGCTTTTAGAGCCTATGACACGGTAGGGGTGAGGGGTTGGCAAGAGGTTTCCATGGCAGTCATGAGACAGGGGCAGGTGGAAAAGGAGAGCGAGGCACGCTAAGGCAGGGAGGTCCCTGGGTGCCCCTCAGGGTTTCTCCCAGGTGGGACATGCAGGAAGTCCGTCCTACGCAGGGGGTGTGGCTGGCTCTGCGGGAATCCTGCCTGGTCGCAGCCTACAAACCACACACACCACACTAAGTTGATTCAGGGCCAAGGACCATTCTCCTGATCTCAGAGATAAGCTTTCCAAGACACTTCTGCCCTTAAGAGCAGCTTCCTCTTCTGCCAAAAATAAACAAGGAGTGGCCAGGGAGCAGGAAAGGAAATGGAGGGCAGGAGAGGGAAATGGAAGGCTGATGGGGATAAAAGGCAGAGGTGACATGAGGCTTTGTATCAGGTTCCTGTCTGAGAAAATGTGATTCTGCTTCTAGGACACATGAGATGCTTAGGCACAGCACAGGGAAGAGAGGAAAAGACGAGCCACAGTAAGACAAGCAGGCGCCATCTTGGAGCAGAGAAGGGAGAGGAGAGCTGGAAGGAACAGGGGAAACCTAGGGCAGCTTTTCAGGGCTGGGATTTAGCTCAGTTGGTAGAGCACTGCTCTGTAGTCTCTGAGGTCCCGAGTTCGATTCCCAGCACTGCAAAATGGGAGAAGGACGTGGCAACCCACTCCCAAGGCAATCCCGAAACAGTCAGCCATGGAAAACCCTACGAGGGTCATGACTATGAGTCGGACTAGGCTTGATGGCACCGAACAACAACAACAACAACAGGGCAGCTTTCCAGTGGGGCACTGGGCCTTCCTGGCTTCTTCTGAGTCAGGACAGTTTTGTGGGACTCTGAGGCTGATTTCAGAGTCGCTGAGCTATTGAAGGCCCAACTATCCACCATGGGAGTAGGACCCAGCCACCCACTCTCAAAACAGACATCGAAAACCCTACGAATAGTGAAAGAAGCACTGACGTAATCGCCAGCATGGCACAGTGTGGAGAAATGCTTTGTTCTGTTGCACACAGGGTTACTATGAGTCGCACTTGACTCAATAGCACCTAACAACAACAGCTATTCACTAAGGGACTTCTGTCCTCTTATACCATCACATTCTTCTTGTTGTCAGGAGCCGTTGAGTCAGCATCCACCTCATAGCAACCCAATATAAAACAGGCGAAACACTATTGTCAGTGCTTCTCTGCTATTCATAGGGTTTTCAATGACGGATTGTTTCTTGGGAAGTGGGCTGCTGGGTCCTTCTCCCAAGCCTAGAGCACCTGGTGTTCCCAGGTGGTCTCCCATCCAAGTACTAACCAGGCCCAACCCTGCTTAGCTTCCAAGATCTGATGGGATCAGATGCCACAGGGCTATGGCTGCAGGCTTCACATTCCTAGAGGCCTGCAGTTGCAAGACAAGGGCTGGAGAAGGACATTGTTTCAGAATCCACACAAACGATTCATTGGTTTCTCATCCCATGAAATGCATTGCCCAGTGAATGAATGAATGAATGAGCCATGGGCCAAATGAGATTAGAGGAAACTACACATTGCTTCTGCTGTTTGGAGAGCCACAGTGCAAATTAGCGTATGGTGTATCAGGCTCTAAGAATAGCGATTGAAAGATATTGAACATGGCATCTTTTCAAATTTGATGACAGGCCTGCAATCTTGCACAACTTAGCCTCTATGAATGGTGGCTCCTGACTAAACCATCTACGGAGCTGTACGGGGTGGCCTTTGGCAGGGGCTTTTTTCCTTTTGGTCTTTAAATAACATCTATTAACATCTTGGGAGTCTTGCATTCTATGGGATGGCTTAGGAAACACTGAATTAGGGTAACATCTCCCCTGCCATGAATATGCAAACGGCACTAATTTCACAGCATTAGTAGGGCAAAAAATCTGAATGGGGCTGACTTGTGCCAATGCACTAATCCATCAACCCAGCCTGGAACCCACAAAATCCTTTTGTAAGATGGTTTCCTGAGATAAGGGTGAAGCTTGTGGCCACAGAGAGTGAGATCATCAGTTTTCAGGCGAATCCCATCCGCACCAGTTTTCTTAGCTCAGTGCTTTAAGCCAGTAGTTCTCCTCATCCCCAGCTCTGGTACTGGTAAGTGGTGGTGGTGGACATGGTTCCTAGCCCTTGTAAGTGTTTAAGGGCCACTGAGTGGCAGCACTGAACATATACAAATAATTCTTGGATGAAACTCTGGGCCTTCGAACTGCAAAGGGACTGAAAAGATCTTTTGGACCTGTTTCCTGTAAGTAGTTAATAATAATAACTTATAAGTCTTCAGTGTTTTGGGGGTTAGATTCTAAAACAGCAGACTCCAAGGTTTGCTACACATTGGAATCACCTGGGAAGATTTCTCTAAAATTTCTGACTAATGTAATACATGCACGTGTGTTTATTGTACACATTAATGAGGTTTAGTGTGTTATTTCAATACATGTATACAGTGTGTGGGCTGGGATTTAGCTCAGTTGGTAGAGTGCTGCGCTGTAATCTCTGAGGTCCCAAATTCAATCCCAGGACCGCAAAAATGGGAGAAGGACCTGGCAATCCACTCGCAAGGCAATCCCGACACAGTCAGCCATTGAAAACCCTATGAGGGTCGCTATGAGTCAGATACCGACCGGATGGCACCTAACAACAACTAACATACAGCATGCACTGATGAAATCCAGCCTCCCTCTATCTATGCTTCTCCTGCTTACCCTTCTGGGAGGCTTTTAATTCCAAAGTTTTTACTGCATCCCTTTCCATTCCGGTCCAGTCACAATGTTGGGAATGGGAATTGGCATTTAGATATTTAAAAGATCCGCAGCCAGGCATAGAGGCATACACATGTAATCCCAGCTCTTGGGACGCTGAGGCAGGACGGTTGTGAGTTTGAGCCTGGGCTACATAGTGAGATCCTCTGTCAAAAATAAAATAAAGCGCTGAGGATGTTAGCTCAGTGATAGAGCACTTGTCTAGCATGCACAAGGCCCTGGATTCCATCTACCCCTAGCATGCACACACACACACACACACACACACACACACACACACACACACAGCCTAGTAATCTTAACATGCACCAAAGTTTGGATTGCACTAGTTTAGGACATTTTATCACAACAACTATGCCTCCCTAAGAGAAATGGCACAAGAAATCATTCTTACTCTCAAGCAATAATTTGAGGTCTTAGCAGGTTAGGGAACACGATCAAGGTCCAAAAGTTATTTAGGGCTCCTGATAAGCACCACTTCTTTGAATAATCTAAGCCCAAACCAGCATGTTAGACTAGATTGGGTGGAGGTTAGGGAGAGCAAGCCTTGAACGCCCAGTGGATTGAATATAGACCTTTGTGTGTGCAGCAGAAACAAGAAAGCCATTTTAATGTGGCCTCCTGCCCCTCCCACCACTGCTGTTTCTGTCTGGAGACGGCAGGCATACATTTCATTTATAGGGAGACAAAACAGAATCTTTATGTTAGAGTTGAAGGAAATTATGAAAGCCCCCAACTTGTCTTTAGACTTAATGTCAACTATTTATGTCTTTACCTTTTCAAACAAATAAGACCTCCTCATGCATTTCGAGACAGGCTCAAACTTTCTGTCCTTTAGTTATGTCTAGATTCTCAGTCTGTGCAGAAGCAGGTGTGAGAAAAACCTTTCATTCTGTGTTGTTGTTGTTGTTGTTGTTGTTATGTGCCGTCGAGTCGGTATCTGACTCATAGTGACCCTCATAGGGTTTTCAATGGCTGACTGTTTTGGGATTGCCTTGGGAGTGGATTGCCACGTCCTTCTCCCATTTTGCAGTGCTGGGAATCGAACTTGGGACCTCAGAAACTGCAGCGCAGCACTCTACCAACTGAGCTAAATCCCAGCCCCCTTCCATTCTATTGTTGTTGTTGTTGTTGTTAGGTGCCGTCGAGTCGGTATCCGACTCATAGCGACCCTCTGTACAACAGGGGAAACGCTATTGTCAGTGCTTCTCTGCTGTTCATAGGGTTCTCAATGGCAGTTTAATTTTTGGGATGGGGTTGCCAGGTCCTTCTCCCAAGCCTACAGCTTCTGGTGTTCCCAGGCGGTCTCCCATCCAGGTACTAACCAGGCCTGACCCTGCTTAGCTTCCGAGATCTGACGGGATCGGATGCCACAGGGCTACAGGTGCAGGCTTCCATTCTATAGACTTGTCTATTAGCCAAGTACAGTTGCTATCGTAAGGGCTCAGTGAGATAAGGCAAGAGGTGCTCTGTTACGCAGAGGCACAGTGGTGTTGGAATCTCATTCACTAGGAACTTGATTTCCTTGCTGCTTCAGATTCATAAACTAAGAACTTAGAAACAAGGATGAAAGGTATTATCCAAAATCCCCTAAATACCACCACCTCAAAGATGTTTCCACCATCTGGCTTGATTAGTTCTCAGACATACACATTCTAACTGCTTTATAAATATGGAAGATAAGAGTCCTCTTTTATTGGAAGTGGACAGGTATATCCTGGGTGCCCACCTTGATGATATGTCCTGTGTTTGAGGGGACTTGGAATGAATGACCTTCAAATTTGAGAGCCTGTGGTAGATCCTAGAAGGATAAATAGAATGCTTTAAGTTTCACTTAAAAATTATCCCACAAAACTATTTGAGCATTATTTGTTCCATAGCTTCAGAAGATATTGTGAATTCTTTTAGAAAAATACATTGCTGTGGAAGACTGTCACTGAGACTCATAGCAGATACTCCATAAGACCTGGATCTACGTAGGTTTGACAAAAACTAGCCTTGTTTTTCTGTTCAGTATAAATGAATCTCCAAGATGCTATCCTATGTTGTTATTGTTGTTGTTAGATGCCGTGGAGTCAGGTCCGACTCATAGAAACCCTATGTACAACAGAACAAAACACTCCCTGACACTGTGTCATGCCTAGCAGTATGTCAGTGCTTCTCTGCTATTTGTAGAGTTTTCAATGGCTGATTATTTTGAGATTGTTTCAGGAGTGGGTTGCCAGGTCCTCCTCCCATTTTTGCAGGGGTGGGGATTGAACCCAGAGCCTCATAGCACACACAGCAGCTTAATACCAACCGAGCTACACCCCAGCCCCTATCCTATATTGTAGTTGTTGTTAGATGCTGTCAAGTTGTGTTCAATTCATAGCGACCCTTAGAGGGTTTTCAATGGCTGATTGTTTTTTGGGATTGCCTCAGGAGTGGATTGCCATGTCCTTCTTCCATTTTTGTGGTGCTGGGATTTGAAATCGGGACCTCAGAGACTGCAGAGTGACGCTCTACCAACTAGCTAAATCCCAGCCCTATCCTATATTAGGTGTATTAAAATATTAGTATTTGTGAATAACTTATAAAAACAACAGAATTTAAGTTACTTGTCAATGACAAACTCACCTTCATTCACAACAGTTCCCTTTGTAGGAGAAAACAAAAGGGATGGAAAACCTGGGAACTGGTTCCTTGGGGGTGTTTCACACATGAGCAAGTCAGGTCTTATGTATGTGGTGGCTGAAAGAAAGATAGAACCATTGTTCAGTCTAAGTGAAGGCTACTCAGTGTGGTGCGTGGGCCAAGACCACCGGCATTACTTAGGAGTTAATGAAAGAAGCAAATTCTCAGATCCTCCAGGCAGACCTTCTCAATCAGCATCTCTGGGAGTGGACGCAGGTATCTGTTTCCATAAGCTTTCCAAGTGGTTTTGGGGTTTGCTAACATCTAAGAAGCCCTTCCCTAGGTCAATGGTTCTGGAAGCGTGGTTTCTAATAGCACCAGCATCTCCTGGGAACGTAGAGGAAATCATCTGCAGACCGTTTTCATTGTGCTTTGGCAGGTGATAGTGGAAATGCTCCATGACCCTTTTAAATGTTGAAAGGCCACAGAGATGGAAAAACTGAGCATATTAAGTGATGAAATCTTGGGTAAAAGCCCATGTCTTAGAGAGAACATCGCCTGGTTTTGTTTCCTGTATCCAGGTGGTGAATAACACGTCCTTTCAGGCTTCCAGTTTTATTTGTGTGTTTGTTTATTTATTTATTTATTTATTGCCAGTGGTGGTGGAACCAGCCAGCCTGGAGGCAGGCTCAGCATCCCTGCTTTTCACAAGCTCTCTAGGTAGATGCTCCTGCAAGTTTGAGAACCACTGACCATGTTTTTGTTGTTGTTAGGTGCCATTGAGTCATGTTCGACTCATAGCAATGGTCATAGAGTTTCTCATCAAATTTCCCACTTGCCTGGTCACATAAAGCATCAAGGCTTCCGTACTTGGGCCTGCGCTTGAGGCTCCTGTAGCCGACTCCTGGAAGCTCCCATCTCTGCCATTCCTGTCCCCAAGCCCAGGCTGAGAGGTGCAGGTTGGAGGGTGAGAACTCAACATACTTGCAGGAACATGACCACACTCAGACTCTGGTAGAGAAGATGGTATGGCTTTGAGATGGGGACTTTTTTTTTCACCTTCCTCTGTGGACCAACCTCCACACAGCCCCTAAGTCTTCCCAGCATGCAGACCTTAAAGCTAGGAGACCAGAAAGCAGAACATTTGCAGATATGGTCCTGGCAACCTAAGGCGCTTATGCAAGCCTAGGGCCCTCCCATCTGACCCCAGATCCAGGGAAAGCATGTCCTCTTCTCTGAGGGTGGAGTCAGCTTAGCTTCCATCAGAGATCACAGGACTCAGGAGCCCCAGGGAGGTTAGGAATCCCTCTCTTCTCAGGTCATCTTGAGGTGGCTCTGGATAACAAGTATGTTGTTGTTGTTGTTAGTTGCCGTCGAGTCCTGTCCGAGTGACCCCCAAAGGGTTTTCAATGGCTGCTTGTTTTCAGGATTGCCTTGGGAGTAGATTGCCACATCCTTCTCCCATTTTTGCAGTGCTGGGAATCGAACTCTGGACCTCAGAGACTGCAGAGCGGCTCTCTACCAACTAGCTAAATCCCAGCCCTGGCTAACAAGTATATTTTACCCCAAATATTTGGACTTATGATGTGAAGAAAGCTATAAAAAGCAAAGAGAAGGCTGATGCAAGAAAGCTAAAGAGAGAAGGCAGGGCTTGGGTTTGGGGAAAGGCAGAGCTCCGTAGGTGGCCACACTTGCTGGGCTGGAGGAGAAAACAGTGCATTCAGGAGCTTCAAGGGAGTTGCCGCTCATTTTGCTCCAGACAGTTTTAGTTTCGTCTCTCCGTGGATCATGTAAATGCCCTAACCTGCATGATCTTTGCATTTTGCATTTGCTTGGAGGAGACAAGGAGGAGAAAAGAGAGGCATTTGGAGGCCACTCTGGTATGTAGCATGAGGTTGCAAATGAAAGAAGAAAGGACCGACCCACCCATGAATTGGTATCTGCAAAGGAACAGGTGAACTGATGGCCAGAATTTCTAGTAAAGCTCCTTCTGCCCCAAATACCCAAAACTTCGAGTAAGTAGACAAAGTGAGGAGCTCATGGGTTTCCAGCCTGTTACACTTGAGTTCAATTTCGTCACTAATAAGTTGAGTGAACTAGTCCATCTCAGTTTCAGCTTCTGATAAGTGGGGATGGGATCCACCTTATCAGATGAAATAAGGATTAATAGAACTAGTGCAGTTAGTAGGTTAACAGTGGCTATTTACTGATTATTTTTATGTCAGGTTCTGTGTTACATGTTTCATATAAATTATCACTAATTGACAAGAAAGCTCTATGAAGTTGGTCTTATTCTAATCTCTTTTACACATGAAGCAACTGATGTTCAGAAAGGTTAGGAAATTTGCTCAGAGTTCATAGCTGTGAAAGGGGTGGAGTAGAAATTTAATTCAATCTAGGTAGTTCGGGCATGGTGGTACATGCCTGTACTACCAGCGACACAGGAGGTGGAGGAAGGAGGATCATGAGTTTCAGGCCAGATGCAGCTTGTGTAACCTAGGTAGATCCTGTCTCAAAAGGAAAAATCAAAACATAGGCTAGGGGTGCAGGCCAGTGGTAGAGCACTTGTAAAGTATGTGTGAGGCCCTGGGTTCAATACCCACATACTTGGAAAGAAAAAAAAAAAAGCAACCCAAGTGCAGAGCCCATCTTTCAAAGCTCTAAGCTATATCCTTCTAAGCCCTTAAAATTCTAGTTGGTCCTCTGTATCCATGGGGTCCACATCCTTGGATCTAAAATATTTAAAAAATTGTCCTTATTCTCCATATTTACATAACATTTGCATAGCATTAGGTATTACACATAATCTAAAATGATTTAACATACATAAGAAGATGTGCATAGATTCCCTGCAAATATCATATCACTTTTATGAGAAACTTGAGCATCCGCAATTTGGTAACTGCAGGAGGTCCTAGAACTAATCCCCCATGAGTACCAAGGGATGACTGTACATGAGTCTTACAACAACCAGTTGTTGTTGTTAGGTGCTGTCAAGTCGGTATCTGACTCATAGTGACCCTGTGTACAACAGGTGAAACACTATTGTCACTGCTTCTCTGCTGTTCATAGGGTTTTCAGTGGAGGATTTATTTTTGGGAGTGGGTTGCCAGGTCCATCTCTCAACAACAACCGATAGCAGCCATTTTTACTGGTGCAAAAACAGAGTTCAGGGTGTAAAGAATTTGGTGCAAATATTTGAAAGCGAGCCTACCTGATTTCAAGTCTCTTATTTAGTAATCTCCTTTTCTTTGATGCACTCTACACAATCTTATCCTGTCTCCCAATTTTGGATTGGATTTCATTCCCATTAGTCAGGGGTTGGGGGCACCATGGGAAGACTTGGAAATATGGTTCCAGGCCCTTCCAATTCTTTGGAGAAGTGATCCATTGTGTACGTGAGTGCTTCCAAATTGTCTGCATTTATTTTTTTGCCTGTAGGACTCACAGAAAACATCGGACTCCCCCTGAACTTGCTTGAAAAACACGATCCTTGGCCAGCCTATGTCACGTACACCTCCCCAACTGTAAAAAGACTCATCGAGAAAAGCAAAGCCAGAGAACTGGAAGGCATACACGCTTTCGAGGAGAGCCGGCGGGCACCGAGGCCCAACAAACCTCCCAGCGGGATTCAGCTGAAAAGGAGAAAGTCGTCCAAGTCCTCTGGGGAGTTCGCGCTCAAGGACGCGCTGTCAGACACCATGTTATCCGTGTGGGGCACTTATTCGGTATCGGCCATCGTCCCCACGGTGGTCCCAGAATCCACACATTTACAAACGGATTCCAGGGATGGTCCCACGGCAAACTGCAACAAGATCATCTTCTCCCGGAAACCTATGATGAGGATGCTCCCGTACAGCTCCCTCCAGGCCAGCAAGGAGAAACACGTGAACGCGTAGCGAGGCGCCCCTGCAGCCATCTCCCAAGAATGCACAGCAATTAAGCCTCCCTTTGCCGCACAGTGCACCATGTCCTTTCAATGTGAACTTGCTCCTGTGCGTGCAGAGGTTGGCGGAGAGAAGCCACGTCGGACTGTGGACTGTGGGTGGGTGAGGAGCCCCCCTCCAGGACCACAGTCTCTTGGGGCTGGGCAGTCACAGGCGCTCGTTTCCACCCTCGATGCTGGGGGCCTAAGTGTGGGTGTATTTGTCCAGGTCCAGGCAAGGGACAGATATCACACTAGCTATTTTTACCAGAGATTTACTAGAAAGAATGATTAACCATGCAACTGAAGCGGGCAGAAAGAGAATCCAGAGGTACCAGTGGAGGCGGTAGGCCCCTGCCCAAAGCATTTATCACCTCTGGGGTTGGGGCGATGGAGGGAAGATGCTGGACAGATTAAAAGTGAGATGCTTGGAGAAGAGGCCTGCAGAGTGGGGCCCAGGCTTTCTGAGTGGGGGAGTGGGAAGGTTGCTCAGCCCCGAGGGGAGGCCCTGCCAGGGGAGGGTTTGCCCACTCTGAGGAGCGGGAGCTGTTTGCCTGGCATCTCTGGGGGCTCCCCCATGAGGCTGGTTCTGTGAGTGTTGGAAAACCCCCAAACTGGATTCAGATGCTTCTGGAAGGCATTGCCACCTGTCAGGGTGAACAGAAAGGGTTGCTAGGAGAAGCTGACAGGGACAGGAAGCCCACCGAAGATGAACAGGATGCAACCAGGAAGCAACCAGTGAGTTCTGTTTTTTTTCCCCCTCTAGCCACACAGAGTCCCCCTAGCGCCCCCTAGGGGCCAAATTTAGCAGGGCATAAAGCAGGACTAAGGTTTGCAGATTCCCACCTCCAGTGTCTCCAAGCACTGTACAAAAGGAGGGATTTCAAAGCCAAGAGAACATTAGCTTAATAACCAGCACAGTGTAGTTCTGATTGCTCCACGTGGAGGTAACGATCCTCCAATCCCTTGGAGGGCTTACAAAATGGTAGTGGGGGCTGGAGTGCCCCGACTGCCAAATGGAGGATTATATTTTTTTTCCTCTGTGTTTTTTTTAAGGGTTTGCCTTGTGGAGCAGAGCTGATGGAGAAGTTCCTGGCTGGACCCCGGATGTTACTTGTCAGACAACAGCTAGAATTGGCTCACTCTGATTTGGCTCCAAAGCAAGTGATACTGAGCTCAGTCTCCAAGAAGATAAGCTTTGTCATTAGACACAAAAAGAATCCGGTTAGGACAGGCAGATCCAGTTGGTGGCTCATTTGGGGTTTATCTGCTGAGTATGGTTAACTTTACCCAACTTTCTGTACTTGCAAGGCAGTAAATGCACATCTGGTTCCCCATAGAGATGTAGAGGATTTGCTGTACTAGCAGACATACGTGCCCTTGGGAAAAGCCAGATTTTTTCTATACTACACTTTCTCCAAGAGTCACATGTAAACATTGGGTATAGCTTTTGGGAATTTATCTCTGGCTCTTGTGCATTTGTATTGGGACACTGTGCCCTTGGAAAAAGACAGATTTTTTTCTATACTATATTTTCTCCACCTAAGAGTCACATGTAAACATTGGGTATAGCTGTTGGGAATTTATCTCTGGCTCTTGTGCATTTATGTTGGGACACCTTTGCACAAAGTAGGAGCTCTCAATCCAATCTTGGGTTCTTAACCCCTCCCTGGCCAGAATAAATTCTTGTGAAAACAGGTTATTTCCCAGTGAATCTCAATGGTTACGGCTTGTGTCCTGGAGGCAGGTGCTAAACATCTCCAACAAGAATTTTTCTCTCTTCTATCCCCGTAAGGGTGTTTATGTTGTTGTTGTTGTTAGGTGCCATCGAGTCGGTATCTGTTGTTAGGTGCCGTTGAGTTGGCATCTGACTCATAGTGACCCTCATAGGGTTTTCAATGGCTGACTGTTTCGGGATTGCCTTGGGAGTGGATTACCAGGTCCTTCTCCCATAAGGGTGTTTATGGCCAGGGTATATTTGGGAATATTAAGGATTATAGAATCTGTGTGAACGTTAGAGTTAATAGGGATTTGAGATCATGGAATTATTTCTTCCAATCCCTTCAAGAGCAGAGTGTTATGGTAATATGCTGAAGGTTGTACAATTTTTTTCCCTAGGCATTTAATATATTAATACATTTAACAAAAATGGGGTTTAGCTCAGTTGGTAGAGTACTTGCTCTACACACTCTGAGGCTCTGGGTTTGATCCCAAGCACTGCAAAAAGGGAAGAAGGACATGGCAGCCCACTTGTGAAACAATCCTGAAACAATCAGCCATTGAAAACCCCATGAGTAGCAGAGAAGCACTGACATAGTGCTGGGCATGGCACAGTGTTGGGGAGTGTTTCATTCTGTTGTACATAGGGTCTCTATGCGTTGGATACAGCTCGACAGCACCTAACAACAACCACATTTACTCTAAATTAAAATGATTATTTTATAAACAATGTTATTTAGATTAATTTAATTCTCAGCCTATTTTAACAACATAGGCATGAGCCAAAGTGGTGATTCACACCTCATGCTCTGATGCAAATTGCCTGCGTTCTGTGACTACAGTCTAGACATATCACCACCGGAGGCAATTTTAAAGAAGAAGTCTAATTCCTTTTGAACTGGGGAACTCTGTCCAATCCTAGTTTGAGACGCCTTGGCCTGGCCAAACACAAGGTCTTGACCAGCCATAATTATATTCATCTGAGTACTGAGGAGGCTTCTGGGAAAGAATTCTACAGTTGGGCAAGATCAGCTGGACTTGTAATGAAGAAGTAGAGTGTTATGGTAATATGCTGAAGGTTGCACAATTTTTTTCCTAGGTATTTAATATATTAATACACTTAACAAAAGTAGGATTTAGCTTAGTGGGTAGAGTGCTTGCTCTATACACTCTGAGGCTCTGTGTTCCATCACCCTCCTGGGGGAGGAAGGGGATCCTGAGTGACCCATGGGGTCTGACGCTTATCTTTGTCTGCCAGCCCAGAGCTTCCTGAACACTATGGGGGCCGGGACCAGCGAGTCACTCTCTCAAAGGGCTCTTTGACTACGATCCTGAAAGGCCCTGGAGTACCAAGGGGAAGTGGGAGGAGATCTTGTTGACTTCACAATCCACTAACGCTAACACAGGTCCCACTGTCCTGGGGGTGGATGTGAAATAGCCACGTTTGGTGGCGGCCAGCAGATACTTGTCAGGATCTTTTTTTTTTTTTTTTTTTTTTTGCGGTCCTGGGGGTTGAACCCAGGACCTCATGCCTGCATGCTCTGCAGGTGCTGGACCACTGAGCGGCGTCCCCAGCCCATTTTTTTTTTTTTAACTTTTTGAGACAGGGTCTCCCTAAGTTATGCAGACTGCCTCTGGTCTCGAACTTGCGATCCTCCTGAGTCCGCCTCCCGAGCTGCTGGGATGACAGGCGTGCGCCACCGCGCCTGGCAAGGATCAGTTTTGTTCATGAAAAACCCAGAGACAATCCCACTGCTCCCAGAAATAGGCATGAGGCCCTCCTGGGACTGACGTCCGTCAGGAGCAAGCAGAGCATGCAGGGAGTGGAATGTGAATTATTCTCATGTAACCTATCTGCCTGTTAAGCTAGGGAGGCCTGGGCTAGCTCGGCTCATGCTGAACATATTTCACTTCCCTCTCGAAGAGGGAACTGACTTTCTCTGCTGTTCAGCTCACAGCCCACAGCCTCTTACTATTTCTCTCCCCTGTAAGTGGAATTTTCTACCTGGCAGGAAGGCTGTTTCAACGGGTCTTCCTGCTATCCTAGGTCTACGGAGCTCCAGAATGCATACTTTGTTAGCCTGTGTGTGTGTTTTGCTCTGTAACCAAGGCCCTATTTTGACACATATCGAGTGGCTATTTTGAGCAGATTCTTTGGCTCCCTGTGCACAATGTGGCATTTACCCATTTGCAAATTCCTTGCTCGGTGTTTGAGCCGTTGATTTTCAACCTCGGCAACATGACCGAGCCTGCTGGTCATTTTCACTTTGGCGGGGACTGGGAGGACATCAAATAATTCTGCGAGCTGCAGCTTCCTGAGCCGTGGCCTGGAGCACGTCTCGAGGCAGATTAGGCTGCTTGACAGATAAGAGGCTGCCAGAGTCTTCGAGGTAACTGCGGGAACAAAGGTGCTGGTGCAGGTGTGGGCAAGCCAGATATTTGGGGGGTGGCCTGGGAGCCTTCTTACTGGAACGGGAGGCTGATGTGGACTCTAAACAGAAGTTGTAGGCTTTCTGAACAGTGGGTCTAGAGCCACGTTGGGGTGACACCGGCACGGCAGGGTCAGCAAATCTTGCTGCTCTTTTTCTTGGCCCCGAGTCCTTATGTAGGAGGCATAAATGTCACATAGTAACACAGCCTTTTTCATTTGAGGACTGGGAGAACAAGATGGGCACCCTCAGGCAGAGGTTTTGATCCGTGGGGTTTGCTTAGGGTCCTCAGTGGTAGCAGAGAACTCATATAAAGTAAGGGGCGGAGCACAGGACAGAGTCCAGCTCGCCACACTGGCCTCCCAAGCAAGGACTGCCGATGTGTCCATGGAGACAGAGCTAGACACAAGTGTCCTGGGCCCGCAGCCCCCCTCCACTCTGTTTGGTGAGCCCTGCCCAGGCAAATGTGCCTGTCTACACCACAGGGCCTCTTTTACACCTGAGCCACTTCTCCCTAGAAGCTTTTATGAATCCCTTCACTTCTAGACCAGAGGCCACATTCTTGGAGTTCTTAAAATCTCAGTTAAGAGAAGGTAGACAGAGAAACCTGGGGAGCGGGAGGGGCAGAAGAAGTCACCGGAGGCAGGAGTTTGGCTGCAGCTCAGGGCTGGCTTTCTGTTTGTTGTTATTGTTAGGTGCCGTGAGTCGATATCCAACTCATAGCAACCCTCACAGGGTTTTCAATGGCTGACTGTTTCGGGATTGTGTTGGGGGTGGATTGCCAGGCCCTTCTCCCATTTTTGTGGTGCTGGGAATTGAACTCGGGACCTCAGAGACTGCAGCGCAGCGCTCTACCAACTGAGCTAAATAGTGATCAGAAAAAATCTCCCTCTTCCTACTTCCTGCCTACTTTCCAACCTGCATATCTTATAAACGGAGATCCAGAGCCTCGGGCAGCTACCTAGGTGCTTGGAGATTGCAGATGATGTCCTCAGCCTGTAGGACATGGCTAGGCTGGGCCTGAGCCCTTTCACTGGATTCCTTGCGTGTGTTGGGCAGAGACCGTAGGGGATGCAGAATGCTTCCCATGGCCACCCCATCTTCTGTGCGTGGCTCTGACCACAAGCTACTTTTTCCATGGGGAAGGACAAACTATACAGACATAAGTACACAGCTATCTCCCTGCTGGGCACACTGTGTAGATGGGTTGCATGAAAAGGACCTTGGACCTGGTGTCCAAGACTCAATCAAAATTCCTACCCCTCTTACAGCCTTTCTTGTTGTTGTTGTTGTTGTTGTTGTTAGGTGCCGTGGAGGTATCCGACTCATAGTGACCCTATGTACAACAGGCGAAACACTATTGTCAGTGCTTCTCTGCTGTTCATAGGGTTTTCAATGGTTGTTTTTTTTTTTTTTTTTTTTTTTTTTTTTTTTAAGGAAGTGGGTTTCCACATCCTTCTCCCAAGCCTACAGCACCTGGTGTTCCCAGGCGGTCTCCTATCCAAGTACTAACCAGGTCTGACCCTGCTTAGCTTCTGAGATCTGATGGGATCGGATGCCACAGGGCTTCGGCTGCAGGCTTACAGCCTTTCTAGGAAGCTTCTATTGCTGGGAACCTAGCAAGGCTCATGGTATCCTTTCACTTCCTCTCTGGATTCAACTGTTCAGCCATGCAGAACATTCCATTAACTTTGGTAGATAAAGGGATGTGAAAAGCCACAGAATTTCAGGCGAGTTAGCAACCCCGCTCCTGGGATTGTTTCTGCGCATGTGCCAATCGGGAGGATTTTTGTGGAGAGCAAAGTTAGGACCTGAGTGAATCCCAGCTTTAGGGAAGTTGGCCTGAATGTATCCGGCTCACTGCCCACACTTGGCTTGCTGGACCTTGTCCACATCCATTTTACTGCCTCGAGACGTAGAGCCATGCTTGTCCGATTGAGTAATTAATTACTAAAGTAGGGGAGCCCCTTTGGGATTGGATCTCAGACCTGTCACCGCCAAGTATAGGCTGCTTCCTCTATCCTCAGACCTCTGCCCAGATTTTATCAATGATAGTCACACTGGTGGCTTACAGATGTGTTCAGTCCATATATATATATATATACATATATTTGCAGTACTGGGGGTTGAACCCAGGGCCTCCCGCTTGCATGTTCTGCAAGTGCTGGACCACTGAGCAGCACCCCCAGCCCTTTTTTTTTTTTTTTTTTACTTTTTGAGACAGGGTCTCGCTAAGTTACGCATACTGCCTCTGGTCTCGAACTTGGAATCCTCCTGCCTCCACCTCCCGAGTCGCTGGGATGACAGGCGTGCACCACCATGCCCGGCCAGTCCATGGATATTGACCACAGGGTCTATTGTGAAACTCCAGATCCCCCTGGACCTGCAGGTGCAGGATGGTGAGGCTGGAAGCCCTGTGAGCCTGGGCAAGGCTGGCCCCATTGACTGGAATATTTCCAGAGCCTGGTCAGTGGCCTGGCACAGGATCGGTGCTCAAGTATTTACTGAGAAAGTGATTTGTAAGGGCAAGCTCTAACACCCAAAACAAAATGCACCAGGGAGAGGTTTCCCTCATGCCCAGAGGCCGGAAAGCCACTCAGCTTTTGTAGAAAGTTTAAGGCACCAAATAGGCAGCCTTGCTATGAAATCTCCTTCTAGACACGATGTTGTTTGTTGTTAGGTGCTGCCAAGTCAGTGTCCGACTCATAGTGACCCTACGTACAACAGGTGAAACACTATTGTCACTGCTTCTCTGCTATTCATAGGGCTTTCAATGGCTGATTGTTTTTTGGGAGTGGGCTGCTGGGTCCGTCTCCCAAGCCTACAGCACCTGGTGTTCCCAGGCGGTCTCCCATCCAAGTACTAACCAGGTGTGACCCTGCTTAGCTTCTGAGATCTGACAGGATCGGATACCACAGTACTACAGCTGCAGGCTCTAGACCTGATAATGTGATTTAGGTAAAGTAGTCAGCAGGCACTTTCTGTGGGTCCTTCTTTCCAGGATATTGGAGGAATAGCATGAGGCACAATCTCATATGATCGAACATCTAGTTATTTTGTTCTCTTAAATGACCAAACCATACCCATTTGATGGAATTCCAGGGTGGTTATTTTTTCTCTTGCTTTTTTCAGGAAGGACATCATTTCCCAGCCCTGACTTGTTCTGCTATTCCCATGTTTTCAGTAGGCTGCCAGACATCCAACAAATGTGCCCTGAGTGTTTGCTGTGTCAGGCAGCACGCCAGGGACCCCACCGCAGATGTGGGACACATGATGTGTTTATATTTTGGCAGTGGAGACGTTAGGCAGGCACATTATTGGAGGGCAGTTGGGAGGCAGGTCATGCAGAAGCGCGGGGCTCTGGGGGAGTGGATTTGCCGTGGGCTCATGCCCTGCTCTCCCAGCCTCATGCAAAGGGGATTAGGGAGAGAGGCAGGATTAGTACCAGGACAGCTGCTCGTAAAAGTGAGGTCATGGCGAAGTTTTGGCCAAGTGGTATTAGCGCGGCCTGATGAGTTTTTAAAACTTCGCAAAGCTGCTTTCAGTTTATATTCGGCCCCAGCTTCCATGTTTGTTTCCGCAGCACCATGGAGCTGCGGGCGGGCTTTACGCGAGGACACTGTGCTCTCCACCGCTGGCGACAACACAGAGGAAGTGCCAAGGGTTTGTGTGCTGTTGGCTCCAGGGCTCCTGCTTTCTGCTTGCCTTTCTGTCCTGCAGAACTGGGCTGGGCAGCCACAAGCGAGACCTGGAGGCCCCTTTAGTGTCCTCTCAGGTCCTGGACAGGTGCCTGCTCCAAGCTGCCAGTATCCAACTTAGCCCCGCCCCCTGCCAGTGTCCAATTTAGCCCCGCCCCCTCTTCCCTAGTTCTCCAGAGCAAAAGAACCATCTCCGTCTTTCGGTTCTTCTCTACAGCAGACAGCCTCTGCTTCCTTCTTGCGTTTCCAGGCCTCTCTGTAGCCTGGGTGTGGGGTGCATTTCAACTTTGACCTCGTCTTTTATCTCCTTCCTCCCTCTTGATTTTATCCATGCGCTTCCTCGCTTTCGCTGTCCCTTCTCTCCTCCCCGCTCTTTGTCCATTCCTTCTTCCTTGTCTGCCCCTCTCTCTTTCCCCTTCCTTCTTGCTGTGGTTTGAATCTAAGAGGTTCTGCAAAGCTCACGTGTTTGGGGGTCTGCTCTCCAGCTGGTGGCGCCTATCCCCTTATCTTTTCTTTTTGCCCTCTCCCTCTTTTCTTTAATCCATTATCTTTCCCTACTTCGTTCCCATCTGCTGTCATGATCAATATGTTCTAATAATGAATATGTTGTTAGTTGTTGTTGTTAGGTGCCTTTGAGTTGGTATCTGACTCATAGGGACCCTCATAGCATTTTCAATGGCTGCTTCGGGATTTCTTTGGGAGTGGATTGCCAGGCCCTTTTCCCATTTTTGCGGTGCTGGGAATTGAACTCAGGACCTCAGAGACTGCAGAGCAGCGCTCTACCAACTGAGCTAAATCCCAGCCCAATAATGAATATATTAAATATAAAAATGATTGTGTGCCCCACACAGTGTCAGGGAGGGTCTTGTTCTATTGTGCACAGGGTCACTATGAGTTGGATCCAACTTGACAGCACCTACTAACAAATCTAACAACATCCACATATGACAGAAAACACATGATGTTTACCTTTCTGGGTCTGGCTTATTTCGCTTAAAATGATGGTCTCTAGTTCCATCCATTTTCCAGCAAATGCTATAATTTTGTCCTTTATGATCGAATCAAACTCCATGGTGTATCTATACCACAGTTTCCTTATCCACTCATCTGTTGATGGACACCTAGGTTTATTCCATATCTTGGCTACTGTGAATAATGGATCAATAAACATGGATGAGCAGGTATCTCTATGGTTGTTGTTGTTGTTGTTGTTAGGTGCCGTCGAGTCGAGTCTGACTCATAGCGACCCTATGTACAGCAGATCGAAACACTTGCCGATTCTGTGTCAGGCAAACCATCTTATTTATGTTTAAGCCCATTGTTGCAGACACTGTGTTAATCCATCTGGTGGAGGGTTTTCCTCTTTTCCGTTGACCTGCCACTCTTCCAAACATGATGTCCTTCTCCAGGGATTGTTCTCTCCTGACTACATGTCCGAAATATGTAAGACGCAATTTGGCCATTTTTGCTTCCAAGGAGCACTCT